>ML832539.1:0-15424 GCA_009831015.1 Picea engelmannii
GCTCTCTATTCTGGGTAAATTGTTAGCCCGGTGAGAAGAATAAGGGGAGAATCATTTGAATTTAGGAGGTGGTTTGAGCTCGAATTCTTGGTTTTGTCAAAAGATCTCTGATCCAAGGAGGAGGTTATCAACTGGTTCTAAACATTACTCAAGTAGTTAGGCTTCTCCCAACCTATATAAGCAAACTCTATGGTGGTAGAGAAGGAGGAAGAAATCACACCAAACTTATGATCTCATAAGTGAGGAGGAGGAATTGAATATGTGAAACTTATGATCTTGGAGGAAACTTGCAGTCAGCCGAAGGAGAGAAATCATTGAAGCTACTGTCATCTAGGTTGTGGATCATTTAGGCAAGGGTTAGACGAAGAGGACTTGACGAAGCTGTCGCATTCGCATCTACGATTGTAAGTACTGTTGTCGTTATTCTCATTAATATGACACGCTTGGCCTGTTTCTTTCTAGTTTGTGTCTGATGTTACATGAACTTATCATTCAATGATAGATCTATTTTCAAGCTAATGTCAATAGAGTAGGAAGTGGTCGTATCTTTTTTTTTCCACAGACCTCAGCGAGGAGCAAAAGATTGGAGCGCAACTCGGAGCGTGCAGGGACAAACGTCAGTTAAGAGGTACCTCTGTTACTCTCCCTTCTCATGCATTAGGCTTAGATAGATTCGAAAGAAATTCAGTGTCCATGATAAGCACTTTTCTGTCTAGGGTTAAGGTCAAGCCTTAGAGGTCGATCTACTTGTCCGCAGGCAGATTTTCCTACAACAGATAGCTTTTCCAAGATGGCGATTCTGGCCACCTGCAACAAGGACATCACTACAGAGGCCATTGCCAAGCTCTTCTTTGAACACGTCTAGGTACACTTTGGGATCCCAAAAACCATTGTCACAGATTGGGATAGTTGGTTCCTCAGTACATTTTGGTTGAGCCTTTGATCACTGATGGATACCAAGCTCACCAAATCCACTACCTTCCACACCTAGACAAATGGACAAATTGAGGTCGTGAATCGGATGATTGTACATATCCTGCACATGTACAATTCCAAGCACCCCCACAAATGGGCTTAAAGTATTCCCTACGTCTAGCATAGCTACAAATGAGCCCTGCATAGCTCAACTAGGCACAACCCCTTTTAGGTGGGGTTGGGATTCCAACCATTGGGCCCCATGGATGTTGCACTACCTCTTGTGAACACCTAGATTGAATTGTCTCCTGCTCCACTAGAAGCTGACAAAACCACCCAATTCACTGAGAGGATTCATCAGATCCTCTAACAGGTTCAGGATATTTTATAGAAGTCCAATGCCAAGTTCAAGAAGTTCCATGATAAACATCGGGTGCCACATAAGTTTCAGGTTGATGGAAAAGTTTGGTTGCACTTGCAGAAAGAATTCCTTATAGAGCCCCATCAGAAGCTTCTCCCACATCGATATGGGCCATACACCATCACCAAGACTGTGGGTGACAATAATTTTGAGCTCAACATTCCACCTTTCCTTGGCCTTCACCCAATCTTCATTGTGGCTCTCCTTTGGCCATATTTCCCACCATTATTAGACAACTCATAGATAGTAGAGCAGTTGACACCAACAAATATCAACCCTGACTGCATGCAATAGGTGTCCAGTGATTAGATTGTGGACACACATATCAAGGGCATTCGATAACAAAGGATCTAGCTTTATCGAGATGTCAAAGCAGGGCAGCTCCTGCACCAAGGCAAGTGGCTCATCCGGGGTCAAATTCAGTAGAAATTTCCTCAGATGATGGGGGAAATCAATGCAATGGAGACCATTTCTTCATAAGGGGGAAGAATTGATCTAGATGGATGTCGGTGGCCTCCCACATATTCCAACTGGTTCATTTTGGCAGTTTTTTTTCCTAGTTTTAGGGTCCCTGACTTGCGAGGCCGTTTTGAGGCCCTAAACAACATTTTTAGGGCTCACCACAGTTGAACATGCTCTTCGATAGATCATAAAAAAATGTGTAGTCCTCGGATAGACCTTTACAACTAGCTATTGTGTGCCTAAAATGAATATCGTATGAAAGAGTTACAACCCCAGGAAGTTGATGTACTAACTTACCCAAAAGGGGCCCACATGACTTTTGGCGCTTCATCTCCTAGGGTTAGGTTTTTGGATGTCTAGGTTTTTTTGACATTCCTGTTTATTGTAAAAAAACCTTCAGAGCCTCATTGTAATCATCTTCTTGTGAATGAGAACAACCATCACATCTCTTCTCATAGATAAGCCGCCACCATTCCAACAAGCTTGTTTTCCACTGCATTTCACAGTTTCAGCTTATTTCCTTATTAAATAGAAAACCAATTTTAGTGTATCTCTGTTATTCTATGTTAAGAATCTTTTAATAATCTGTATTCATTTTGTTCTGCTCATAAAATATGGATCACTAGTAGGTTGGTGCCTACAATATTTTAAACATTAGGTTGGTTCCTACAAACATTTATAAAGATACATTTTTGTGGTTTTCTCCTGCAAGGGTTTCCATTCACATGCCACACTGACTAAAATACTATGCATGGGTTACTTTTGGCTCACCATATGATTTGATGTTCCATTAAACTCTTTTCATTTTGATTATTGTTTCTTAGCTAATGAATGATTGATGAATGGTTAAATAAAGTAAATGGTATCGTATATTGATTCACCCCCTCACTCTTAGTATAAGTATAAGTTCAACACTAATGTCTAGTGAATATACAATACTCACAATAGTTCCTACATGGGTTACTTGGCCTTCTAGAGTGTCAACAATTTCTAGCTTCACGACTCATTTTCTTGCAACAAAAACAAACCGAAGATACTATACCATACATTTTTGGTTTGTGATGATTCTTTCCATCTTGGTTGCTTGGTCCCCCAAGAGTTGGAGCTGGTATATATGGTAGAATCATCACTTTATTTCTCTCTTTCAATCTTCTACAAGCATATTTGAATGGATTTATACACACTCATTTTCCAACTACCTTTTCCTCCATGGGAATGACTTCTCTTTTAGTTCCTCTTTCCTTGAAAAAGGTGGTTTGATTTTAACTTGTGTTGGATTATTATCCACTAAATCATAGGCCTTTATGTTTGGGCCTCTGTTGATATATAAGGGGGATCATAATCCCTTGGCCTTCCTTACCTATCCCTTGGCCATGATATCCCATTTTCCTCATGAACTTGGAACAAATGCCTCTAGTGTGCTTTTTAAAGTCATTGAAGGTCTCTTGATGAAGGATCTTGGAAAGTGATTTTAGTAGGCTTGAATCCAACATGGTGTTGGTTTCTATAGAGAAAATATAAGGGGTTTTCTTGGTCTCTTAGAAAACTTTTTGTATCGTCTTTGAGGCCTCTTCCCTTTCTTCCAAATCCTGGTACAATTTAGCATTCACTTGGGTGAAGATTTCCTCTTGCCAATTATCTAGCTGAGTGAATTTATCCTCCAATTGAAAGAGATTCAATATGATCTTATCTAATTCTACCATCATGGTATTGAAGGAGTCTTGGCATTTGGCAATTTCTTTTTCCAGCTCATCCACTTTTTGCCTCTCATATTGACTTTCCTCTTGGATTTTCCTATTGAATTTTCTCAATTCTTCTATCTTCTCCCTTTTCAAAGTTATTCCCATGGAAATGCTTCAAGGTCTCTGATGAACCTAATCTAATATCAAATGATATGTAATTGAGGAACCAAGAGTCCACACAATTTACCAACATCAATGCTTGCTATGAAATTTATTTTTTTTCTCTATAAACTCTATTTCTAAGATGAGTGTTTGAACATGGTCTATTGATTGTGTTGTCAAATGGTGTGAATAAATTTCCAAAGCATACACAAGGAACCAAAAATCAAAATGGACTATTGGAGTGTAAATACATATATGCTACTATTTCCAAATGCAAAAAAGAAGAGCATGTATGAGTCTCTATGAGAGGATCCTTATAACGGATTAGTATGCCTAAAGGGTTAAAAGCATGGTAATATATGTCGAGCCTCTATGAGAAGATCCTTATAACAGATTAGTATGCCTAAAAGGTTAAAATCATGGTAATATATTCCCTTGTATGGGGTGAAAGGAGCAAAATATTGGACTCGATGATCATGGGATAACGCTTTATGAGTTTGTCCTGCTATGTAATGGTGGTGTATTTGAGTTGTTTTACATTTTTTTTAGCACGGAATATAGAGTTTTGGAAAGTTCATGTTGAAATCCTCTACTTTATTTCTTATAGATGAGTATAGATTCATCTTAACTCCATATATATAAAGCATCGAGAGAGATCAAATATCTGGAGGTGAAAACCTCTCAAACTTGAGGAAATTTTTGCACCTCGAGAGATTTGATCCCTCTCGATGCTTGATAGATCTGAGGTTAAGTATATATATAGAATTTATGATATATAAAGACAAATATTGTATGGCCCCACAAAATATTGAATGTTACAAATGCCAAAACTATGGACACACAACTCGAAATTGCAAAAGCATGATAAGGCCTCCCATGAAATAAAATGTTGATGTGGGACACAAGAAGGTTTGGAGAAGAAGTGAAAAACAAGAGGAAAAGGTAAATGAAGAATAGGTCCAAGAGGAATGTGTCAGAATTCAAGTGGAGGATGAAGAAGACGTCAAAACTCAAGATGATGACAAATTTCAGAAAGAGAATGAGAGGGAAGATGTATATACCGATGAAGAGGAAGATGACTCCACATCAGAGCGGGTATTATTCCGAGCCATTCATATTGGATACTCCTGGGTAATACGAATAGTAGACAGGGTGTTGAAGGAAAATCTTCCTGCGGATAGGTAGATCTCCTCAAAGTGCTAGACTCTTAACTCTAAGACAAAAAGTGCTTATCATGGTCATCGACTTCCTTTTAGGTCTACACAAACAAATGCATGAAGAGGAAGGAGGAAAGACGTACCTTTTACCGGTGTTTGTCCCTGCACGCTTCGAGTTGAACTCTAATATTGAGCTCCTTGATAAGCCCTGTAGACAAACAAAGTACAACCACTTCCTATTCTATCGAGATTAGTTCGAAGCATACCTATCTACTTAGAGACAAATTAATGTAATGTCAAACACAAATTAGAAATAAACAGGCCAAGCATATTACATTAATGAGGACAAAACGTTACTTACAACCATAGATGGAATGTAGCAGTTTCGTCAAGTTCTCCTTGCCTAACCCTTGCTCAAAAGCTCCACGATCAGTATGATGATAGCTTCGCTAATTAGCGTCCACTTCACTGTGTGTTTCCTATAAGATCATAGGTTTCATGCTTCTCATCCCTTATCCAAATATCACTTATGAGATCATAAGTTTGGTATGATTCTCCATCCAGATCCCCCTTTCACCATGAGAAAGCCTGCTTATATAGCCTTGGAGAGGCTCAACCACTTGAGATATCATTGGGGTGAGTTGAGGATTTTCCTCCTTCAGTTAGGGATCTTCCCTAAGATCATGGCTTGAATATGGATTCGAATCCAACTCCCTTTAGGGATTGAAGGGATCCTCCTCTCATTCATCTCAACAAACCAACTGCTTCCCAGAATAGGCAGTGCTCCCTCAAAAGGGCCATCAGAGCGTTATAGCACTCCCCAGTAGGCTTTAGGGGGGTGCCAACACTCCCTAAACCCATCAGTGCTCCCCCATAAGGGCTATCAGAGTGTTATAACGCTCCCAGACAGTGTAAGGGGGAGCGCTAGCACTCCTGAGAGAGGTATAGGGGAGAGCTCTCCTCCAAAAACTCAGTTTTTGTGGTTCTTTCAGATGGAAAGAGGTTCATAAGCCTAGTTAACCATTCCTCCTCTTACAAATCAAGTGTTTGACATGTGTCAAGTGTCCTCTTTATGTCGTTATAGGCACAACATAGGCATCATAGCAGTATACTTTTCCTGACACTTGCGACACTTGTGAGAAAAATGCGACACTTGTAATGACGACACTTGCGAGACTATCAAAGTGAGTAATTTCGATGTGTAACAGATTGCCCCCCAAAGTATGAAGTTAGAAGATGAGAACTGATAATTGAAATGATTTGTAGACTTTCAAGCAAGGTTATAGATGCAGAGAACCCGACAGAAGATGCACACAAACATCCAACAAATATTATGACATGTTTCAAACCCAAGGCAAGCATACCTATGCTTGGGTGATAAAGACTTGCAAGATATGGCTGCCATAAAATACACTGCAGATCCGTAATTGTATTGATAAAAAGGTATAGCCACTGAAAATACACTGTGGATCTATACTCCCATGACCTAAAATGATCATAGCCATGAAGAATACACAGTGGATCTATGAGATGACAAGACATAGCCACGACCAATACAAAGTGGATATATGTAACAATATATGTGTCATTGTTCAAAAGAAATTCCATCGCAACCTGGGCAAAGTACATATCAGAGTGATCACTCAACCTAGGGTCTTCTTACTGGTCTCGATGTAGTACGAATTTAACCATGTGAATAGATGTCCCGATGTTGAACATGGCAGAAACCACTTGATTACCGGTCAATTATGTAAACCGTTAACAAGCGCGAGGGAAATCACCATTAATGTCAATGATTCCCAAGGTACCCTAGTACATTCCAATGAATGTGAATGGATGAGATGAAGTCTAACATCCATGGATTCATCAAATCAGAGGTCAATGATGTAAACCCATTGTTGGATTTGAGGAGGCCTGCCATTGAGGCATGTAGGTCCCAAAGTACTAATTGGTTTCTAAATCTAGTTCTTGGATAATGTGTTGAAGTCGAGAGAAATAGACTCGTCGAAGGAGGGATTTGATGTGTCCCCCATCAATGACACGAAATAGACACAGAGATGTGATTGGTAGATAAAATGAACATGTAATGACACAGGTATTGAGACAAGATATTTGTGATGGCTGACTCTTGAGGCAGATACTTCCCTTGAACACTGAGGCACAACAATAGAAACATGACATGGACCAAAACTTGATGATGCAGTGGATGCTGTGACTTACGTTAGGTGACCCAGAGGAGTGAAAGAAACTCAAAGGATTGGCTCAGTGCAAAGGTTCAGTAGATTATAATGCGTGCAAAAGACAAAGTGCCGTGTTCAAGGGAGACTCTAAGAGTTACTTGGTAATGTTCTCAAAAAACTGCTTGGCTTGCTTCTTTCAATTTTTTCCCCCATCCAGATAGACGAGTACCTCTTTTTAATTTATCGACCTCGAGAAGGATAACACATGCTCGATAAAACTCACCTTCGGTAAGTTCCTCTTCCTTTGTTTAATGAACTGGAAGAAGTAAGGGTTCAGTCCCATATGGGTCTGTCGATGTTTATTTTAACGAGTCCAAAGACAGAAAACTCGAAGGTTTTTCATGATTATAGAGTCTAGAAAAACACTTAAAATAGAACTCTCTCAGTTCCTTTTTCGTAAAGTAGTCTGATGAGACTGAAAAAGAGATAAAATATCGCTCAACAGATGTTTTATTCAAATACTTTAATGAGCGTGAAGAGACAAGGTCGCTCGGAAATCTTTTCATGTTTAGAGAGTCTAAAAAGAACTTAAAGGTGACTCCAATGTTGTCCTTTTTTGTAATGTTAGTCTCATGAGGCCGAAAAAGAGTTAAATTATCACTCGAAAGACGCCCTTTCAAACCTTTTAACGAGTGGGAAAGGAAGCAAGATCACTCAACAATATTTTCATGTTTAGAGAGTCTGAAAAGAGTTTAAAGGAGACTCCAAGGGGTTCCTTTTTCGTGTGTCCATACAGGTCTGAAAAAGAGATAAAAGTTTACCTGGATGCATTCTCATGTATTTTCGAGCATGAGAAAGAATAAATAATAAGCTCGATATGCCCCTAGATTGAAAGCTAGTGGCTTAACTCCAGAAAGATCATCAAAGGCTGGAGACATGCCCTCCAAGATTCAATTCATTCACCGACTTTGAGATTGTCACCAATTGCTCTAGTAGATGAGAAAAAGGAGAAGGGTGGATGAAAAGAAGGTTCAAGAGAGGTGACTGTTTCATTTTTTAACGAGCTTGACACAGGAAAAGAACTATGCTCAGGGCCTCTGTTTCATGTTTTAACGAGCTTTCCACAGAGAAGAGAAACTATGCTCGTGGTTTCTTCCTGATCATAGCTTCCGAGAGGATAACGCTCTGGAAGGATACCATGTCAAGGGAAAAAACTCAGTCATGGCCTCCAGGAGATCTTCACTGGATGGAAGATAATCACTCGGGAAGGAACACATATCGAGGGTCACGATAGGAGTAAGGAGATCAGGCTCCAATAATCCCACCGAAGAAATCACCATGTCTAGTACCGGATCCAAATCGTCGGAAGTTGAAATCATGGGAGATAATGAAAAATCAACACCAGGAGGGGAGATAGACTGTAGACCTTCCCAAATTTATTCACGAGGTGGAAGAGAAGAGGATCGGTGATGGTTATGATCCCGAGGTAACTTGTCAATATGAAGCATTTTCGGAATAGACTCATCAAAAGGAAAAATTGGGGAAATGTAGTCGATTGCAGACGACAAGGAACTCAATCGTGATTGCATCGAGGAAACGTCAGGTGCTAATAGATGTTGGTCATTCGATGAGGGAGAAGCAGATGGGATAGAAAAATATGATGTTTTGGCTGGACTAAGTGGCACGGTGTCACTTAGTGCATTGAATTCTAATGGACAAGGTACAATCCAAGGGTTAGATGATTCCAAAAATTGATAAGCCGCGGTTGAAATCATATCGACGGTGGCAATATGATGTGTAGTCGGTGGAAGTGGTGTAGGGAAGGTACCCATGAGGCTATAATATTTTATTATGCCAACACCAATGCTTTCATACGTGATCTTGTGGTCTCCTAAGAAAGGAATATTGTTGGTAGCGGGAATGCGAGCATCGGTCATGCAGAAATCCAACTGATCAACAGTGACAATTTTGCCCTGATGAGGAAATTGGACACATCGAAAAACTGACGAGGCAATGACAGTCATAGCATAAAACCAAATTCTTCCAAGTAACAAGTTGTAATCGAGGGGAGCATCGACCACCTCGACATCAACAGTAACATTATTTCCACCCAATTGGATGGGCAGGGACTGTAAAAGCCCATGGGGATGAAAACCTCATCCATCGAAGGCATGTAACCTCATTGGGGATTTTTTGAGTGTTGGTGATTTTAAACCTTTCCAACACGCCAAAGACACGACACAAGTCGAGGCTCCCTCATCAAGAATAGTTCAGTGGATTTTTTGATTGTGAACAACAACATCAACTTGGAAAGCAAGTTGGTGGGAGAGTCGAGATGCATAATTGTCTAGGTTAAACATGATCTGATTGGACGAATTAGGATCAAAAGTGACAAGAGTGGCCAAGAGTGTTCTACGTTGACTGGGGCAGTGCTGTAGAACTTCTAACGCAAACATAGCACATGGTGCTTGAGCCAACTCTTCAACAATGTTATACTTCTGGGCAGCACGGGAACTAGGATTAAAGGTAGCTTTGTGGATAGTGCTCTTAGGAGGGTGTAAGATAGAGTCGAACATGGGTTTCTCAATCTGAAGTGGTCTAGATGGAGGATTAACGGATGGAAGACTGACGGAGGATGATGATGGATCTGGTAAAGTACCAATACCGTTAGTGTCTTTTCCTTTGTTAGGGTTACCTGGTTTGTCGTATGTCTTAGAGTGAGTGGTCAAATTGATCCCATTAAACATATAAATATGTGCACTTGATGAGGCCTCATCATGAGGATCGCTAGAACTGCCCCCCAGAGAGGGGGTTTGAGAAACCATGGATTGCTGCTGTGGAAAAGGATGAGTAAGCACAACGGGTTGTGACTTTCCTTGGAAAATTTTGGCCACTTCATTGCGAAGTGGAAAGTCTCGAGTGAAGTGATCATCACCACAAATGATACATGGGAATTTCAGCTTCCGTTGTGTTTTCTTTTCGGTAGCAGGTGGTTGAGCTTGATTTTTTGTTTGTTCATTGTTATTTTTTGATTTATTCTTTGTCTTCTTTTTACCTACGGATTGTTGCGAAGGGGAAAATTGAATTGCATTCACCTCAGAGATTTGAGTTTGGGGGGAGGTAGAGGAGGGTGTATTCAATTTGGAAAAATATTGAGTTTTGACGGAGCCGATAACACCATCCGCATGAGATGAGGATGATGGTTTAGAAGGATCGGTATTAGATCAAGCAACTTTTGGAAGCAAACATACAAAGTACTATATTGGGAATAAACCAAATCTAAATACTGAGCCTAAGAGATGGCTTGTTCCTCTGTGACGACACCACCCATAGCGACATCGCGAGTGATCGGGGGTAACAGTGATTTAGTAAATCATTCCGCCAAGAGTATGTCAGGAATGATGGCCTTGTTCATCCTTCGTCATCGCCTCCACTCATGAATATGGTTAGAGATATGCATGGAGTTAGTTTGACGAAGGGAGGTCAAGAGTTTAGTACCCGTCTCATAGCGAATAGGCAGTTGAAAGTATGTGAGGAAAGACATGGCAATGGAATTGAAATCATGAAAACAAGCACATGTTAGTTCAATATACCACTTTGTTGCCGAACCGGTAAGTGTTTGCTGGAAAAGATGCAAACGTATAGAATCATCCATGAGGGAGTTTGATGAACACCACAAATGGAAATTCATCACATGGTTTTTCGGATCTTCACCAGGGTTTCCATCAAATTTTGGAATATCAGAAGGAAGTTTAGCTGGAACGATTGGCCAAACTGGTGAATGAAAAATAGGATCATTAGTTAACCGAGACAAGTATGGGAGATCTAGAGTTGCAAGGAAAGGTAGATGTCGGTTAATTTGCGAATGATACTGGTTCAGCATAAGAACACCAGTAGGACCATAAACTGGGTTAGGTGGATAGTTGTAACCAGTAGGTCCTCCTACATACAGTTGTTGCTGGCCAGGATGAGAAGGATTCGATAATGGATGAGAAATATTGGCATAACTTGGTGGGTTCTGTGCATTATAGGCCGGGTGATTTTCTTGCCCACGAGGAGGATAAACATTTTTCCCTTGAGAATGGTAAGGAGTAGATCCTGGGGGCGGATACACATTAGACCCATGAGGAGGATAAGATGAGGAGGATAAGACTATGGTCCCGGAGAACTCCAGGTGGTGTTTGTGATGCCGCCCGGATAAGATTTCCTGTAAGATGTTCCGGAAGGGACAGGATTGGATACTCCTCCTAGTGGGTTATTATACAAGTGCCCCCCAATGTGGGGTTGGGTAAAAATTCCTCCTAAAGATACTCCCTAGGATTGTGAAGGGTTTCCAGCAAACGAGGGTTGTCCCCCTGCCAGCAGTGGATTTACGACCGGGGTGTGACTGGAAAATAGAGGTTGCCCTCTAGGAGGAGCATGAAAAGGGGGCTGTCCCTCAAGAGGGGTATGCCCACCATGGAAAGGTATTCCTCCAGGAGGAAAAGGTTCATTGGATGGTGGTTTCCGTCCAGCCGGTTGTGTTTGGTCAGCAGGGGTCTACGTTTTTGGGTGAGAAGATGTCCCAGCAGGATCATGTGGAACATGTGGAGCTGTAGAGTAGGAGCTTGTAGAAACGGGGGTAGAGATTGAAGTGCTTTGGGGGTGAGTAGAGGTGATGAGTCCAGCATTAGGATGGACTTGTCCTGGTGTAACAGTAGGGTTAATAACCTGATTGACTGGGTGATTCATGGTTTGACCGAATGGTCCTGTTTCACTAGGAGGGTCATGGGGATGAAAGGGTTGTCGAAAGGATTCGAAATGTTCATAGAGATCATGTCCCGATGAAGTCCTACATATAGAATGAGCAGGTGTGGGATTGGTATCTACTGCGGTGCTAGGATGAACAGAGTCCTATACTCGTCACCAAAGATTCGTTCTGTGGATCCCATATATTTTTCGGTAAAGATCCTCTCTGGTAATCGTGGGATCTCTTCATCTATGATGTTCCCAAGGGAGTCTAAATGAACCAAAAGAGGTTCGAGAGGAGTTACCGACACAAGTGTAGTGGGATTTTCAACCGTGAACAAAGCACCTTCTAAGTTATCTAATGGAGGAGAAATAACACTTCCAGCATCAGATTGATTTTCTACCTCTCTACGGTAGATGTCTTCTGGCGGGTTAGGAGGTAAGGGTTGATAGCCTTCTGGAGGCAATCCTTGCATTCTACGTGATTGGCGAAGACCTTTATCGTCTATGGGCTCAATTGTGGAGAATAATAGAACACACTGAAAATCTAGGGCCAACTAACAAAAAGAAACAACATACACTAATAAAATCTAGGAATCAACCAAGCAAACAAAACTTCTCTTGATGATCGTACTAGTTGGTGATGAAATCCAACATTGCATGATCAAGTCAAGAAGGGGCTAGGAAATGGTGGAATAGTTACATGTAACACCCTGTTTCCCCTAGCTTGTAAATATAACTGGACTGGCCAAGAACTATGGCAAACTCATAAATGTGAATATGTGATGTAAACGGACATTGAGGAAAAGGTCAATGAATGTGAATAACATTTTGAATTTATTGCAGGACTGCTGAGAGGGGATGTGCAGAAAAAGAGACCATGATGGTGGTGGAAGGCACCTGAAAAAGTGGCATTAGCTTCCACCAAGAATTAACACTGTATTTGGACTCCACTGGCTCGGAGAACCAAAAGCGGCTCACTCGCCCCGAATTAAATGTCTCGCATGATGGTAGGTAGATGGTTTAATGAGGGATGGGAGGTGAACCTCCCATCAGTAGAGCCATCAGACTTGACCAGCGCGAGGGTAATCGCGCCACACGCAACCTCGCAAGAGTATAAGGCATGGGGTAGAAGCGATTGAGGGGCATACACAAGGGGAGAACTCTGGCATTATGTAGAGTGAGTGATAGCAGAGAGGAAGGATTGCAACCTTCGATCTTGGTCACTGGAAAACGAAGACGCAGTCTCACAACATTGTGGTCTCAGCTCGGGGGTGGCTAGTGGTAAATCTGTTGGGAGTCGCTAAGCCTACAATTGGGTGGAAACGAGCACCCCTCTCAGCAATTGATTAACCCTGGTGTTATTTCTTATAAGTGTTTTGCCTCTGGCACTTTGAAATATATGTATTTTGATAATTATGCTCATAAGATGCAGAACTGTGAATGTTTTCATTTTAAGAATGTCTGAGTAGTATTTTAATTATTACTAGTAGTTGTGTATGCTTATAACAGAAAAACCACGCATGGCTTATGTTGATAAATGAATTTAATTATGCATAAGTTGAACCAAGTCAGGCTTCCATCCCATTCTCGGGAAGTTGTTTACCCTTATCTGTTTGCAAGGAAGCCCCAGAATAGATCTCTTCACAGAGATTCCCTCCTTGGAAAGGGTTACCAAGAACCTGGAAAAAGGACTTGGCTGTGCAAGTCTTAACAACCCTGTACGAGGAGGAATGACCCTATTAAAATCCCGAAGTAACAACATAGGGATAAGTATCGATCGACAGACGATATTCCATCGGAAGAACCATGGTCCTTCACGATCATTTGATTGACAAAAGAAATGAGGGCATTACATACCTTGCCCCTTTTCCTCTATCTTCGTGAATAGCGAGGAAATTCAGAATCGTAGACCCCCACGGTCCATGAGAACATCTGGACCATTGATTTTTCCACATCCATGAAGTAGTGGGAGAGTGCACAAGGTGGGATAGATCTGAGACATTAGATCTTAGCCAGAAAATCTCGACAGCCGTTGGATCTGTTAAGAGATGCATGAGGGTTAAGCCCTCCTAAATAGGAGGATGAAAATACCAATGAGAGGCATGGCCATCGGGATATCGACATTCATGAAATTGGGAGTCACGATGACATGAGTTCGGGAATTTTCCTAGTGAAAATCTTGGAAGCAATAGGAGTCATCCATCATGGGAGGACGCGTGGTGGCAATCAGAGCATTCGAAAAAAGTCCCGAAAGGAAAGTCATCCATCGGGGAATCGGGAATCCCGTGGACAAGAATTCCACACACTTTGAAATTGCGAAGTCCGGAATCCCGAAAAAGTGAAAAGCGCCCATTATAGGGCCAACTATCATTATATCGGCATATCGGGATTCGACAAATCATGAATCCCGAGGACGAGTACATTCTGGCATTGGAACTTCCGAAAACCCGACAGGAGATAAGGCTGCGGTCTTATGAGATAGTGGTCACGTGGGCCAGGAGTTTAGCTAGGAGGGCTAGCATGTAAGGGACCTTATCGGTGAATTGGCTCATCAGGAATCATAGAATCGGGATTTCTGTTAACAAGAGTTCAGGATTTCCCATGGTGGAAACCCCGTAGTAGATCTGAGCCATCCGATTGACGGAGGCCACGTGTTGAGAGATTAACCACATCGGGAAACCGGGGATCAAGGATTCGGGGGTCCCATGATCGAGAGTCTGGATTCTCATGACGATAAACCCCGATGAATGGATGAGATTCTTTCGAAGGATCTCAGGGTCTGTAATGACCGTTAGATGTGGAGATGAGATGTCAACTTAAGCCAGGACGTGAATATGATTTAGGATAAGCGGCGAGAAGATATGGATGGCCAGAGTCCACCCATCCAGATCTACGGCTGAGGTTCCATTCCGGAGCCCCCTTACTGTTCTTCCTTTAGTGGTAGGGGGGGGGGTCCGGAATTGGATGCGCAACTCTCGAATGGTCGAGATTAACTTACTGAGATCGACGACGCTCAAGTGGATTCTGGACCCCCCTTGCCATTCTACCTTTAATGGTGGGGGGGGGGTCCAGAATAGTGTGGCATGTGAAATGGGGCCCCTCCTGACATGTCGACCACCATGTCGCGTTTCCCTTTCTGCCACCTGTATTCCACTTAACCACGCGACGGGGCCTGTTCTCATTGGCAGTTCCCTACCCCTGTTGGAATTTGTTCCTATTGGTCACTTTCTATCCCTGTAGGGATTCGTCCCCATTAGCCGGTTGCTAGCCCTGTCGGGGTTCGGCGGTTGCAGAGTCGAACGTTTAGACATTACTGTAGTGACGAGGCGCAAAATACAAATAAGCACTGTGTTCAAATTGAACCGTGATCATGACCCGCGATCACATGGGAACAAAGAAGGAGGGAGAAAGAGCCAGCTACGCTGGTCCTCCATGGATGTTTAGGGCTTCTAATTTGGCATAAGACCAGAAAAATCTGATTTAGGTAGTGGGTATGTGACATTACAATGGTGACCTACTTAACGGACTTTCACCTTGGTGCAAAATTCCATGCAGTAATTGTGGATTTACCCTCCAAGGAGCCTGAGTGATTTTGACCAATGTCTGTTCTAGGTAGAGTGAGACTTCCCTTCACCGTCACCTTGTGTAAGTACCTAAAGATTATGACAACTAAAGACACCAATTCGCAGTGAGTCCCTGGGCAGGTACAATCAA
>ML832539.1:24021-52746 GCA_009831015.1 Picea engelmannii
TTTATTTAGTTTAGTTAGTTTTATTTGTTTTAAGTTAGTTTAGATTAGTTTCTCTTTGGTTTTATTAGACCTTAGAGCAGCCAACGGAGCCGTTAAACTCGTCAGGGTGGTCCATTCCAAACGGCTTGAGTTATTTAGACAACCCCGGACCGGTTCCACTCTCTCAGTTGATGGACAAACTGTTTCTCCTGTCAACAAATGGTGCTAGAAGGAGGGCCTGAACTTAATTAATGGCACGAGGTAGTCGCAAGACTCCTCCTCCACCTAATCGCACCCCTATAGTGACTAGAAGTCGTTCACAAGATAATATCCCCCCTCAAACAGAAACTACTTCAACCGAAGATCCACAGATCACAGTTGAGCCAGCAACCCCTAATCCTACAGGCGGTGATTTCCAAGAGATCGTTCGTCAATCTCTTATCAAAACGCATAGTGCCTTAGCTAGTCTTAGGCAACCAAACCGCCCGTGGGGTCAACCTTTAGACTTCTCTGATATCAAAGAATAGTTAGGTGACACTAATCACACTGTGAATCCTACAGATCCAAACTCAAATCCTGCTGCAGGAGGATTTGGGCTACCTCCTTCACCACCTCCCTCATCTCCTTCATCTTCTGGAGGAGATTCCTCTTCCGACAAAGGAAATTCACCTTCACGTCCTTCCACACCCACTACCCCAATGGAAAATCAGAACAACCCTGCTAGACCTTGGTTGGACCAGGATGCAGTAGCTGTACCTGGAGCCCAACACCCTTTACCTATGCACCCGGAGAAATGGCTTTCTAAGTTTGATCCCGATTCAAAACAGATAGCTGAAGATCATATCAAAAAATTTATGTTAGCCATCAGACTCCGTAATGTTGAACATGAAGACGTTGTCTGTAGGTTGTTCCCTTAAACCTTTGAGGGTAATGCATCCACTTGGTAGTTCGCCCAATAGCCCCATACAATAGTGTCTTGGGAAAAGTTCGAATCTTGTTTTTTGGAAAAATTCGAAGATGGTAAACCTCCAGAAGTCTTAGTCATAGATCTTTCGAGTTTAAAGATGAACCCAAAAGAAAAAGTTAAAGATTTCAATCAAAGATTTCTAACTCTTAAAAATCGAATCCCTGCAGAGTCTATGCCTGCTGAGTCTCTTGTAATAGCTTACTACACTAAAGCTCTACATCAAAGTATAGTTATTTGGGTTAAATGTTCTAAAAAGGCCACGTTGTTAGAAGCCTTCGAAGAAGCTACCTAGATTGAAAAAGACATACTTAGCTTTAAGGACTCTTCTAGCAACGAAACTGAGACTGTTTCTTCTTCCAAAAAGAAGATTGAAATTCTGCCCAGACCTACGCAAAACAAAACACAACCCGAAAACTCTGATTTGGAAAATTTAACCAAAGTTGTACAAAAATTGTCTAATCAAGTCATAGATTTAAAAAGGTCAACTGAAGAAGCCTCTTCAAGTAAAGGACCCTACAAACCTCCTTTTCGAAATCCTTTTCAAACCAACCAGCCTAATCCAAATCTCGAAGGCTTAAACCTAGAAAGTTTGCAATGTGTTCTCCAGACAATTCTAGGAGCCCAGGATGACTTGATCCCTCTTGATATTCCTCAAGAGGAAGTCGAGCAGGAAACCATTCAAGAAAAAGAGTCTTCTCCAAACATCTTTGGACACCTCTTGGATAGTATCTTCCAAGCCAACTTCAAGACTGTTCACCCTTACAACACTAGGAGTAGGACAACAAACAAACCTCTTGCCGAGAACACTGCAACTTTACCTCCAAAGCCATATAAATCAGCAGAAATTAAATAGAGTAATGTCAGTCCTAAATTAGATTATGATGTTGTTGAATATCTTAAGAAATTAAGGGCTAACATTTCTATTTATGAGTTGTTGAAATTTCCATTTTTGTTACAAAAGATGTTGCAAAATATTTCAGAAAATGGAAAGAATGGTAATTCAAATGGCAATAAGGTTGTGCAAAGCAAAGTGTCGCAGAAGACTTCCGCAACAAACAACCCTGATCCTCAAGATAAAGGAAGCCTTCCTATAAATAATGTAAATAATAATGTAAATAGTGTAAATAATTTAGATAAAGTAGTCTTAGAAACTGCGAGTAAAGAACACAAGCTACAACTTTAAATACTCGCAAGAATGTACCTCCTTTTCTTTTAACTTTCGAAATATTCAAAAGAAATGTGCATAATTGCATGGTTGACTCAGGAGCATCATCAAATGTGATGCCTTGGTCAGTCTGCCAAAAGATTAATGCCAAAGTGGAACCATCTTCTTTGAAAATTATACAACTTGATCGATCAGACGTTAAAGTTATAGGCGAACTAAAAAATGTATTGATTAGATTATCGTCTAACCCAAAGGTTCATCAGATCATTGATATAATTGTGGTAGATATTCCCGAAGTGTATGGTCTGTTTTTGAGTTGGGATTGGTCGGAGCAGCTACAAGGTTACTTCGCAACGGACTGGTCTCACTTATGGCTTCTAGAAAACGGTAAGCCCAACAAGATTAGAGTGAATCGTGAGCGTTACCTCAAGTTCACGGTTACAGACTTGAACGATCCTAATGAACCATATACACCGCCTGTTTATCCACCTGAAGTCAAAGGGATGGACACCTACTTCATAAATTTCATGGTTGAAGTTTCACCTATCAACAATCCAGAACAACAGTCCGAGATCCTAGCATGTACGCAACCAACAACTTCTATCCAATAGTCCTGTGAGCCCGATGGAAATCAAATTTGGTATTTATATTTCGACGGTTCCAAGTCTAAAGAAGGAGTTGGTGCAGGCTGCATCATTATTGATCCGACAGGTAACAAGACGTTATTGGCTTGTAGATTAGAATTTGAATGTACTAACAATATTGCAGAATATGAGGCTTTATTGCAAGGTCTCAGAAAAGCCTTAGACATACACATTCAAAATCTGACTGTATTTGGCGACTCTGAGATAGTAGTTAGATAGGTGAGAGATTCTATACACTGTCTTTCCCCTCATCTCAAGTGTTACCAGTATGAGGTATGGAGTTTAATGAATAAATTTTCTGCTTTTAATATAAATTCCATTCCTAGATCAAATAATGCTGAAGTAGATCTACTCGCTAATGTTGCTTCTAAAATTCTTCCTACAGAAGGCTTATCCCCAAAAGCATTATCCGTGGAGCTATTGTTTCGACCATCTGTTCCAGACAATATCACAAACTGGAGAGTATTTGACGATGATTAGAATATCATTAACTTTCTGCACATGGAAGAAACCTTCCAAGGCGCTGTGATAGATGAACAAATGCATGACGACAATTTGCACGACTTTATGGTAATACCTAATCCGAAATCTCCTGAAGCTCTATCGGACATGGTAAATCTTATACCCAAATCTATTGTTAGACTAGAAAAGTTTTATGATTTTGAAGATAAATTTAAAAAGATGGTCAATTGCAAAACTGATAGTTCCTCATTGTCTTATGAAAAAGTCAACTTAGGGACTAGTGAAAATCCTCAGTGTATCAATTTAGGCTTGGGATGTTCTAGACAAGAAAAAGTTGCTTTTGTTAAATTATTCAAAGAGTTCAAGGACGTCTTTGCATGGACTTACAATGATCTTAAGACATTTGATCCTAATATTTTACAGCATGTCATCCCGATGAAGCCCCAAACCTTACCTTTCCAACAAAAACTGAGGAAAATGCATCCTAAATTAGAACCGACCGTACAAAAAGAATTGAATAAACTCCTTGGTGCTAAAATAATTTTTCCTGTTAGACATATTCAATGGGTATCCAACCTCGTCCCAGTTCGGAAGAAAAATAGGGAAATTCAACTTTGTGTCGATTTCCGAAACCTCAACAAAGCGTCTGACAAAGATAATTATCCTGTCCCTTCCATGGAACAGATATTACAACAAGTATCTGGTTCCGAGAGACTATCCTTACTAGATGGTTTCTCTGGATACAACCAAGTCTTGATGTCTCCGTCAGACCAACTAAAAACTACCTTACGTACCCCGTGGGGCACTTATGCTTATCGCAAAATGCCCTTTGGATTGATTAATGCCGGTGCTACCTTTCATAGAGCAATGGGCATTGCTTTCAGAGTCTTAATCAATCACTTTGTAGTAGTATACTTAGATGATGTAACTGTTTATTCGAAAAACAAAGACGATCATCTATCTCACTTACGATCCGTTCTGCTACGATGTCGTAAATACGACATCTCCTTGAACCCCAAGAAGTCCATATTTGCAGTAGAACAAGGTAAATTACTAGGATTCATTGTGTCTAGCGATGGAATGATTATTGACCCCGAGAGGATGCAATTCATCGCTAAACTTCCCCCACCTACCTCCAAAAAATCCATGCTGTCTTTCCTAGGCCAGATTAATTTCGTGAGAAGATTTGTCCCCAGTTTCTCTGAAATGGTCAGGTCTCTCCAGAACCTGATTAAGAAAGACACCCAATATCACTGGGGACCCACAGAAAACCAAACTTTCAATGCCATAAAGAAGGCCATAATAGACACTCCATCTCTCATGAGCCCTGATTTCTCTCAAGACTTTACACTTTATACTTTTGCCTCTGATCGTTCCTATGTCGCGGTCCTAACTCATAAGAATTCTGAAAACAACGAAGTACCTATCGCCTTTATGAGCTATGCTTTTAAAGGTGCTGAAATTAACTACCCAGCGGTCGATCAGAAAGCCTACGTTGTCTTCAAAGCAGTTAATCATTTCTAATCGTACCTTCTGAAGTCAAGGACGAAGGTCATTTTCCCCTACCCTTCCAATAGGAACTTGTTAGTGCAAAAGGAGTTAGGAGAGAAAAGATCCAACTAGGTCACCTCCTTGCAGGAGTATGACTTAGAGATTACCACAACACAGATTGTAAGAGGCCAAGGATTGTGTAAGTTGGTGGTTGATTCAGAAACCAAATAGCGAGAAGATAGTGATACATCAGACCTAGAACAACGCGATCAAAATTTGATTTGTTGCGCACTAAACCTCGTGAGTCCTTGGTACGACGATGTTAGATTTTGTCTTGAACATGGATCAGCACCCCGTCACCTTGACCCTGCCAAGAGAAGAGCTTTGAGACTAAAGTCTGCCTCCTTTCATCTAGTTAATGGTATACTGTTTCGTCAGAATTTCGACGACGTACTGATGTGTTGTCTTGAAAAGGACGAAGCAGAAAGAGTCTTGCTTGAGTTGCATGCAGGAGAAGCTGGTGGTCACTTCGGTGGTGATACCACTGCTCATAAAGTTCTAAGAGTCGGTTACTACTGGCCTACACTCTTTAGGGATGCCCATGCCTTGTGCCGCAAATGTATCATTTGTCAGAAAGCATCAGGGCGATTGCAGAAACCAACCTTCCCCTTGCAACCCGTTTCAGTCGATTCTCCTTTCCAACAATGGGGCCTTGATATCATAGGTCCTATTAACCCTCCATCCTCACAACAACACAAGTATATTGTGACAGCCACTGATTACTTTACTCGATGGTCTGAAGCCACCGCGCTAAGAACTGTTAACACAAGTCAAGTGATCTCTTTTCTAAACTTGAATATCATCACTCGTTTTGGTATCCCTGATTTTCTAGTCTTTGATAACGCTTCATACTTTTCTTCTATAGAGATGAGTGAGTTCGCTTTAGAGAAAGGAATAAAGCTTAAGTATTCTGCTAGTTACTACCCCCAGGGTAATGGCTTAGCAGAATCAACAAACAAGAACTTGATCAAAATTATCAAAAGAACTGTGGCTGAAAATCACAAGAATTGGCACAATGCACTGCTGAATGCACTGTGGGCTGACAGGGTAACACCCAAAGCTGCTATAGGTAACTCCCCCTTTTTTCTTGTTTATGGTAGAGAAGCCATTCTACCACCTCACATTCTTCTTCCTTCGCTTCAATTGTCACAAAAAATTCAAGAAGAAGATTGTCCCCTTTTAGAAAGTCGTATTAACGCTTTGATGAAGTTAGAAGAAGTAAGAACCAAAGATAAGCGCAAATTAGACCAACATTAACAACTGATTAAAAGTTGGTTCGATTCTAATTCTTCTTCTGATAGGAATTTTGAAGTAGGCGATCTCATCTTAAAGTGGGACAAACCACACGAAGGAAAGGGTGAGCATACCAGGTTTCAAAATTTGTGGCTCGGGCCATGTTTGATTGCTGAAAAGTTGGGTCCTAGTTCCTTTCGGTTGCAGAATCTTGAAGGGCAGCTTGACACCTATCCGGTGAATGGCCAAGCCCTGAAAAGATACTTTGCTTGATTACTACCCTTGTATATTATGTAAATATTTCTTTGGTTTGCATCTTTTGTTTTCTTCCTGTTTTGATTTTGATTTGGATTGATTAATTTTTGGTATTTTTTGAAAGATATGCATGCATGTGTACTAAGCAATTCAGATTCAGACGATGGGAAAATTTCTTCGCTGAAATAACTTCTGAAAGATTGTATGAACATCAGTGATATATTTATAAAAATGATATTTATGTTGGAATTTTTTTTTGTTTGATTGAATGAAGTTTACTGATTTCAATCTCTGAGCAAAGTTTGTCATGATCATCTATTATCTTTTTACGCTGTCCCTTTTCTGTAAAGGAATGACTCAAAGCGATGTCTCCCTGTCATAGCAAGTTGTTTTAGAAATAAAACATTTCTGGAACTGGATAAAGGACAGTGTCAAAGATTCCAATGAGGTCTAAAAATATGAAAAAAAAATATCATGATTTTTCAGCGTCACCCTGCTCAGCTATTCACTCAAGAAAAACAAAATAAAAATGTCAATAAGAGCTGTGGGAAGTGTTTGTAAACCCGCCGGGATACTGAACAGGTCCGTTGGCAGCAGGTAAATGCAAGCATGGTGCCAAGACAACTTCGCTGGGGTACTGAACAGGCCTGCTGGCAGCGAAGCAATGTCGGGTAAACGAAAATCTGTAAAAAATTATGAGAAACCTCTTTTAATTCCTTTATTATGATCTAGAGCTTCTTGACAGGATACAGACGTCCGAGTGGGTTAAATGGAAACCCTGTTGAGGCTATGGATTCCTGTTGGCAGCGGGTAAATGCAAGCATGGCACCAAGACAACTTCACCGGGGTACTGAACAGGCCTGCTGGCAGCGAAGCAATGTCGAGTAAACGAAAATCTGTAAAAAATTATGAGAAACCTCTTTTAAGTCCTTTATTCTGATCTAGATCTTCTTGACAGGATACAGACGTCCGAGTGGGTTAAATGGCAACCCTGTCGAGGCTATGGACGCCTTCTGGCAGTAGTGTCCATGCCAACAGTATTGAAGATTTTATCATTAATATCGTGACTTGCTGGTCTTAAGACTGTTATTGGTTTTCATCTTTTAAAACATCGCTGGAAAAGATAGTAAATGATGATGTTTGTACGATTTTCTGATGGATGTTTTTGAGTTGAGATTTTCTTTGATGTTCTAATCTGAATTCATTTCTTTCGACAGAGATAACTGCTTCTCCCAGTGTGTCGCCATTGTTGGCAGCCAATTCATTTTTTTCAATTGCCCTTAAAGCTGCCTACACCTATGTCTCTTGAACTTCAAATTTCTGTCGCATTTTGCAAACAGAAGACATTTTTATTTTATGCGACATTTGCAATTGGTTTCAATTTATTTTTTCACGACTGAAAGCATGAAAACTCCCCCATCGTTATATGGACTGTCATGATATGCGCATTGATATTCTGATTGGTACTTACCTTTGGTTTATTTTTTGAATTATGTCCATTTGCCTATTATCCCTGTGATTGCACAACTTGATTTTGATTTAATTGACAAGGCATTGAGCGTGTTGATTGATGAATTATACTTGATTATATAGGGGCCATGGTGAATTAAAGGTTTTTATATGGTATGATCCTTATTACTATAAGCTCTTGACTTATTGATTTTATGAAATCTCTTGTTGCAATGTTTATAAACTTTGCTTATGAAAAAGCGCATGGGTCACATATGAGTTGATTTCATATTGAATGGCAATGTTTTATACACATAGCGCATTGGTGAAACATTTGGATTTTACTTGGTTCGAATTATACTATGGCACATATGATATACGGTTTTGATTTTACGTTGAACGATCGTGGTTTCAAACTTTGCATTGGCACATTGATAAAATTGTCCACCATTTAAACCTTGGGTTGGCCGAATAGTGTTAATATTGGTTATGATTGATGGAACAGGGATGGTACTGTGCCATTAATGTTTTGCATGGTAGTGAACTAACCCACCACCTTTGCACGAACATATTGGTTCATTCCTCTTTGAACGCTTGCAGCTGTTAGTCTTATCGATTTTTACTCCTGTGTATTGTATGTTCAATCCAAACCCTACCATGAGCCCGAACCATGGCTCCAGTCGTGAGGGCTAAACCCAATGGCTGCCAGGCATTGTTAATGTTTGATTGTGCTTACAGTGACCTTGAGGAATTCGGATGGCTCTCATTCATACAAAAATTTGATGGTTATAACCCTAGCGTGGCTCAACAATTTTCATTAACATTCGATGGCTGCCGAACCAAGATTGGGGATGTGCAGTTGGAAATTGATGAGCAATTTCTCAGTCGAGCTACCGGTTTGCCTGCTATCGGACAGAGATGGTCGAAGAATTGTAAAGTGGAGAATGTCCCCTGGACATTACTCTTTCAGTCACGAATTGTGAGCTCCTGTGATAAGGGTTTTCCTGCAAACATGCTAAAGCAGCGCTGGCACGACTTACTCATGGTAACCAAGCAATTCATTACTTGCGAGGGCATGTATGGTTTCATGTTCTTGTATCACCTTCGGCTACTGATGGTTTTCATAGGCTATGAGCTTAATATGCCTTTCTACTTGCATAGGACTCTATTTAAAATGTCCAAAAGGTTCAAATGAAACCAGGCCGAGAACAGCCTATTCCATTTTGGGTTAATTAAAATGCTGGTCATTTGTCATTTGGAATTACATCGGGACTGTTGGGATGATTTTCTTAAACGCAATAGTTTTGATGAGTCAAGACCACCCCAGGTTGACAAACCTATGGTGAGTGAGACCAAGTTAGTACCCCCTGTTCCTTACAGTGCTCTGCTACCTAAACCCCTACCCGAGCCATCTATTGACCTACCCAATTCTGTGACCACAGACGTGGAAAATGTTAAACCCGTGGCTAAAAATCCCAAGACCAAACCCAATGTGAATTATATAGGCAAGAAAAACGCTCGGTTAATCTCTCGCATGGAAAGAAACAAACCAAAAGCACCTTTCAACACTGACCCTATTGTGCTCAGTGAAGATTATGACTCGGAAATTGAATGTTTCCTAGGAAGCGAGTATCCCTATTCCGAAAGTCTGTGTGACAAACCCGCATATGATTTTGTCAAGAACCTACCACCTTGTTTACGAGATGATCCAAGTTATCCCGGCATCAGAATGCCCTGTGAAACCCCTGGTGACTCGTCAAAACCCCCTCCTGTTCAATCTCAACTAGAAGCTCCACCGTGTGATCAGTGTGGCGCATGGCTGGAAAGGTATTACATTGATGTTCCAATGCTGCAATCCAAAATTCATGCTCTGGAGGATCAAGTCGCAAGGCTATCTAGTCAACAGGGTAAGATGCCATCCACTGATAAGGAGCAGCGAACAAAAGGTTCGATTTTGTTTAAGAATGTGGAGTCGGAAATAACATTCGTCAATTCAAGATTGGCATAGCTAGATCAACCTCATTGGTAAGAATTTCACCTATTTATATGGCATAATCATAAACTCTATTTATATTGTGGATTTGCTCTGTCACATAAGCATGCACTGTTGTATATAATTTAGTTTGATAAATCAATTTTCATTGGATTTGGTTTTGATTTGAGTGATCTCAAGATAGATTTGATGTGTTTTAAATTGGTTTCAATCGAATACTCTGTCGATTATTGAAGTTGTCAATATTTTCTACACACAGGTCGTTTCTGGTATATCAGTTTCAAACACAGCTAATTTTTCATTTTGATTTGGTCATATACGATATGTTTGGTAAATTATGGTTAACTGTTGTATATTCCATGTCTTCTTCGAATACCATTCTGTGGATGCATGACTGAATTGTGAGTAGATTCGAATCATGACTGTTATATTCAACCTATCGATTCGCATAGTTTGACCGTATGATCAGTTTGATTCATATATTGTTTAATTTTGATTTGGGAATGAAATTGATTATGCCCAGGATTATGATATGCTCTTATTTTTAGCTCAGTCACATTTCGATTTGATTATTGCCCAGTTTATGGTTATCACTGTTGTTGATGGTTACGATCATTATGTGATCCTGTCTGATTTAATATATAAACGTTCAACGATTGCAATCTATGGTGAAGTTCGATGCCGTGATGAACGTTTGGCAATAATCGTAACGACCTTTCTATATCGGCATTTGATTAAAACAATATGAATTTTATGCACAGCCGTAACCAATCGATTTGGATTGTGTTCGATTGTAACTATATCAATTTTGATTACATCACGATTTACTTGTAATTGCATTTGGATATGAAACAGTGTGGTTATTATTTGACCCGATTCTATGGCAACCAAAAACAGAGCATTCTTATCCTGTTTCGATTTTATCCTTTTCGATTTGATTTGATCTTAATGATAAATTTGCTTGAACCATTAGTAATTAGATTTTAATGTTTGTTAAAAAATAATTAAATTGGATTGTTTTAAAAGGATTTCATTTGATTATTATCTGATTCTATATGCTATTTTAGACTAGCTACAGAATCAGATGATTCTATAGCTAAGTCTGTAGAATCAATTTTTTAGTGTTTTGTTACTGAAATATCTTTCTAATTTGATACTTGTGTTCTATTGCAGGTAAATTCAAAATTGCAATTGAGTTGTTGAGCAGTTAGGGGATGTTTCAAAGATTTTACTTGCATTTTATTTTCTTAGTTTAGGAGATTTTGGGATTTTTCCCTGATTATGTAAAACTGTTTGATAATTATCCACAGGGATGTTTTACCCTGTGGAGAAACTTATATATACTTATGATTTTTGTAATAATGACATCCTCATTCGTGGGAGAACAAGGATATGGAATTCTAATGCAAACTGGAGCAGAATTGATGTTTTGTCACAACTTTATCTTTTCAATATATCAACTTTTTGTTTCATGTTTTGTATATCACTTTGTCTATGATTTATGACTACTTTAGCTATCTAGATCATGTGCAAATGATATAATTTTTATCACTATTATCCATATCTTGTCTCTTCCAAATAGATAAAAGACATAACAATTGGTAATTCAGTTTGTGAATGACAAGTTTATCTTCTTCATAGATTGAATTGTTATATATAAGTTTTTGCATAACAGGTTTCCCTTGTTGCAGGAATTTATAATCATAAGATTGTTATGATTTTCTTTTATGTCTTGTTTGTCCTGTTAACACTTCAAGGAGCATCACAGTCAATCGTTTACGAAAAGCTCATGGACTAACCGGCGTGAGTTTCCTCCTCCGACCAGCTTAGAATTCATCATACACAGGGCAGACTTGGAGCGTTTCCAGGTCAATTAGTTTGTTGTTTACTGTTTTCATTAAGTAGTTCAGTTTAGATATAATTTTAATTAGATTTATATTAGATTGTTTAATTTCAGTAATGTTTATTTCTTTTTCATAAAATATAAAAATCAAAAAGAGATTCTTGGCTGTCTTAGGGCAGAAAATACATGAGTTTTGCAGGTTTTAATTAAATCTGTAGGTTGTTTATAATGTATATTTGTGAATAAGTAATATTGCAGATGATAATTAAATAGTTGATTTGAGTTATTATAATAGTAATTAGTAGATTGTATATAATAGTTAGAATAGTTAGTTTAATTTAGTAGTTTGCTTTAGATAGATTAGTTTAGTTTTCTTTATTTAGTTTAATTAGTTTAGTTAGTTTAGTTAGTTTTAGTTTGTTTATTTAGTTTAGTTAGTTTTATTTGTTTTAAGTTAGTTTAGATTAGTTTCTCTTTGGTTTTCTTAAAAGACCTTAGAGCGGCCAACGGAGCCGCTAAACTCGTCAGGGTGGTCCATTCCAAACGGCTTGGGTTATTTAGACAACCCCAGACTGGTTCCACTCTCTCAGTTGACGGACAGACTGTTTCGCCCGTCAACAGTCTGGTAGCACATTCTGATAGCTCTAGAGGTATGAGTAAGGAACCCAATTTTGGTTGAAGAATAATGTAATGAAGATAAATGTATATGCAGGTGAGACTATTCTATATGGATAGTACATGACATACTGTTATCACATTTATATTCAAAGGAGGGGTGTTTTCCTAAGAAGTTGGCCCCTTGGCGAAATAATTAAAGAAAGTGGGGAAAAACCCATAATTTGGCTTATATCCTAAGTCGGAGGAGTGATGAGACGTTTTGGTGTGACATGATAAGGCACATGCATATCTGGGCGGTAGAGAGCTGAGCACCCCAGATCAACGATCGATGGCCATATCAGGGCCTCAACATCCACACAAGATAAAAAAGTTAGGGCAGCTCGGGAAAAACAGTCGTGGTTTGTGAAGGTGCTACGTGTCGGCCAAAGACACACATCGGGCCCAAAAGTGGAAAGGTTCCAAACCACTTTTTGTAGCCATGATATGAGCATGTGCACATTGTGTCCTATCTTGGGTCGATAACTGGTCTCCCCTCATCACTTGCACTCCCTCCATCTGTCTTTTTCTCACTGTCCCGTCGGTACCTATCCCTTTCTTATCTCCTACCACATGTGCCACCTTACTCCACATCACCTTCATCCCATTACACCTCAGCTCCTGCTTGTGTGACCCCCGCACTATCCTCAGTCTCCTCGTCCATCCACAACTGTCCACCTGGTCATCTCCCATCTGCTAATCCATACCGAGTGTGCCCATCACTTTGTCAGCAGCCACGTCTGTTGTCAGGCTTCCCTGCAAGCATCCATCTCATATCTCGATGGAAAATGTTGAAGTTGCCATGTCTTATAGGTGTAGAGTTAACTTGAGCCATCCCCAATCCCAATGAGGCAGTTATTAAGGTTGGTTGGTGGTGTTTGAACGTCATTTCTGCCATAAATGGAAAGCACGGGAAAGGAATGTCAATTAGTCGGCTCATCATCAGGTCCGTTCTAAGGCTCGTTTGCATATGATAGAGGTTCATGTCTAGATAGAAACTACATGTGCAGTCTGTCATAAATCATGCAGACATAACGCCTTCAATGCATCTACTTGGATATGCTTCTGTGATTTTGTTTTCAGTATAAATACGTAGTTTTGATATATTTTAATGGTCGATGGTTGAGCTAAGCTCCAGATTGTAAATTTTTAATGAAGCCTCTGGTTCTCTGGTTATGTACATGCTTTTGAGACTTATTGTTTAATGAAAGTCAACTTCTTTCCATCTCTCTGTAAACACTGTGTTAAGACACTGAGAATTGGAGGATCCAATCAAGGGTAGTGATGTTGTCATGATGTAGGTTCGATCACTACAATATTTTTTCCAGTTTTAATCAGTTTCTCGTGTTATCTTATCCCCTCTCATATTAAGTAGTTTGAGCATGTAGGATCTAGTTGAGCTGTTACAGTAGCATTGTGATGTAGGTTTGATCATAGTGTTGTTGTAGATGTGTCATTTAGACATATCTTAGTGTCTGAAGCTTCGAGTCCAAGAGGATATCATTCTTGAAGCCTTTATTCCTTAGGCCGTTGGAAGACTAGATGTCCATAGTAGGATCTTACATCTCCTCACCAATTCTTCCCCCTACTCACCCTTTACTGCAACTTACTGACTGAAGTTAGATCAAGACCTCACTTGCCTTAGGCATACCAACTCATTTTTCTGAGTTAAAGCGATATAACCTTGAGACTACATCCATTAGGACATCCTTTAAACTATTTACCATGACATACAAACTGATGGGTATGAGTCTTACCTCTGACGCAATCCAAAGGTGACTTTTGGTGCTAACATTTCTAGCGCCATTGCTGGGGATGAATTGAATATTTTCCCTGGGATTGAATGACAAAGCCTACTGGTTTTGAAGGTGCATCAAAGACCAGTACATCAAGATTTCCACTGTGCACTTGGCGTCTCCAATGTGGTGAATCCATTAAGGTAAATCCACTGGTGACTCCACTATTTTAGCTATGTCTTCTAGAGGCAGACACACGAGGTCTACCCCACAACTTCCTTTAGAAACACCTGAAGCTGACCCAGAGAATATTATTAGAAACGGAAAATCCCTTCATCAAGGTACCTCTACTACTGAACCAGGTGTTTCTGATCGTTTTCAATACCCTCCTATAGGAACTCCAATTTCATCATCTCATTCTACTGTTATACCTTCTGCTGGAGTTCCCCAAACTTTAAATTTTGGGAGTGTTCTGTTGAGTTTTCCGCTCCTGGTCTGGGATTGGAGGGAGAAACCATTGTCACTCCTCTCTCTCTTGAAATTGTACTATGTTTTAGACCAAGCGCCTCAGAATATTTTCCTACTTTGGTCTTTACCACTCCTCCTCCCGTTAGGGTTACTGATTTCACAAAAAGGGAAACCTATGTTCACCCAAGCCCGATAACCTTTTCTCCAAATCCTGTGTTGTTTCCTTTTCCCCTCAGAAGCTCAGTTCCAGTCTCCCCTATTCTAACACCTCCACTTCCTAGTTCTCCTCCACCTAATATCCCTATGGCAGGTGCCAATCTCCCTAGAAATAGAATGGATGCCATAGTGGTTGCAAGATATGTCGCTCTAGTCTTACCTCAACCTATGAATGCTCTCCCTTCTGGAGATTACCTGAAATATATGCCTAAGTTCATTGGAGAAGAGGACATAACTGTTGAAGAGCCCCTTGCTGCCTTCTACAGTTATGCTGAAAATCTAAATATTGAAAATGAAGATGTCTGGATGGGAGTCTTTGTCCAGAGCCTCGATGGTGATGTTAGAAAGTGGTTTAGAGGTTTGACTCTTGGATCTGTTGCTGGGATTGAGGCTCTAGATGATTCCTTCTTGAGACAGTGGGGGGATAAAAAATATTCTATGTATTACATCACATAGTTTGGGTCTCTGAAGAGAAAAGAGGGAGAATCAGTCTCTGACTTCTCCAAAAGTTTCAATAAAATGTATAATAAGATCCTTGCTGAAATAAATCCTACATAAGCCTCTGCCAAAATCACTTATGCTAGTGCTTTGACACTAATTTTTTCCTCCTCCTCAGAGAAATAAGAACTAATTATTTGGTTCATATGCAAGATGCAGCCTAGGAAGTAGAATCCAATCTGTTGGCAACTAATCGACTCAAGAATAAGGCTGATAAAGACATACCAAGGAAAAAATATGAAGCATCCACCTTCGTTTCCTCTGTTTCCCCCCCTCAAATGGATGAAGTAAGAAAGTTGCTAAAATCACTTTCAACTAGGATGGAAAGGTTGGAAGTAGAGGGGAAGGTGACATACAGAAATCCTCAAAATATTGATAACAGAGGCAACTTTAGGAGGCTGAATAACGTTGCTCCTCAGATTATGCCAAGAGAGCCTAGAATCAGAGATAGGGATGATCAAAAAATTAAAACCCCTCTTCAAAATAACCTTGTTGTTGATGAAGAAGGAGAGGAGGAATAGCTAGATCTTGAAATCCATTGTCTTTAAGACACCTCCCCATTCCCTCACTTGACTCAATCTGCATATGAGGAATCTCTCCTAGACAACCAAATAAATGAGCTGAGTAAGGGGGAGAAAACCAATAGCAGCCCAAAAACATATAACCTTAGGTCAAAGAAGAAAGAATTAAAGTTTGACATCCCTGATCAGCCTTCCATAGCAGATAATTCTACTAAAGACGTAACAAACAACATCAAAGAAAAGAAGACTCAGAATCCTCCACCAATAACCAAAGACCTTGTCCCAGAGGTAAGAGAAATTATGAAACCCCTTTCCTCTTTTAACTTTGAGCATGAAATTCAGAAGATTAGAATCCATGTTCCCCTTTCATAGCTATTCAAGAACAGAGACTTTGAAAGGTCCCTCTCTAAGATGTTGTAGTCTGAGCCACCCTGCCATTACATAGACTCAGTAAATATCCAAGATGAGAAGCCAACAATCATCTTAGGTCCCATAGTAGAATATAGGGATGATTAATACCCTCCCTTATACACATCACTGAACATACAAGATAAGGTGTTTCATAATTGTCTGATGGACTTTGGGGAATATCATAATCTCATGCCCAAAACAGTTATGGAAGAGCTCATATTAGAGATCAGAAAGGCTTATCATGATTTGCATTCTTTTGATTCAAGGAGGGTGTAATGTATTGGGGTCATCAAATATCTAGTTGTGACCTTGTTTTAGCTGCCCATAAAAAGTGTGTTCATTGATATCGTGGTGGCTGACGTTCCTCCCAAGTTTGTCATGCTTTTTTCAAGATATTGGATTAAAAGGCTTCGAGGAACCTTGCAGATGGACCTCAGATATGCTACCAATCCTGTGTTTGGAGGGGATCATAGAAGACTGTATAGAGAAGCTCAGTTGGCCTATATTATTAGTGACGAATCTGAACCCACCAACCATCCTATATTGTCACTTGACATCGAGTTGGGGGCCAGTTTGTTGTAGTTCACTGATGCCCTTGAGCCTGCTTTAAGACTCAAAAGAAGTCCATGGTTTTTCACAAAGATTCTTTCTCCACTACCTTTGTTTGGAAAATGTTTTTTGATGGCACCTCCTCTAAAGATGTTGCTGGTGCTAGAGTAGTCTTGGTTTCACCAACCCAGGAAGCCATATATCTGTCATACAAACTGGAATTTGAAGCTACCAATAATGTGGAAGAATATGAAGCTCTTGTTTTGGGCTTAAGAGCTGCAAAAGACATGGGGATCAAGGAAATATATATGTTTGGAGATGTTGAACTGATTGTTAAACAAATTAGAAATCTATATCAAGCTAAGCATCCCAGGCTCAGAACCTATATAAATAAAGTATGGGACCTCATTGACAACTTTTTCTTGGCTTTCAACATTTCATTTATTCCAAGGCAAAAGAATGTCATGGCCGATTCTTTGGCTATTTCAACAAGAAATTTCAAAGTCCCTCTACCACCTAAACTCGGGTATGATGTAGAAGTGAAATACAAACCCTCTATACCTGATAATGTCAAGCATTGGAAAGTGTTTGAGGATGGTCTTGAAATCAAAATATTCCTGACTACTAATGAGGAGTTTTCTGTATTGCACATTGATCAAGATCCCGAATATGAAATAGAGCCTCATTTCGATGTATTGTTGATTGTCACATTGTCCAGGTACCTAGCAATCACATCCCGAGGGGATCGGTTCCTTTGGAAAGGATGTTTGACAAAAATTATGGGGCAGTGAAGGGTAAAATCTCAAAAGTTGATGTTGATGTGGCTGAGTGAAATATTGACACAGAGAAGGACCCCAAATTTGTCAAATTGTCAAGCAGCCTGCCAAGAGAGTAGAGGGACGAGTATACTGAGCTATTGAAGGAATTTTCTGATGTGTTTTCTTGGACATACGAAGATACCAGAACATATGACACCAGTTTCATTAAACATAAGATCCCATTAAAATAGGAGTCCAATCCATTTAGGAAGAAATTAAGACAAATAAATCCTATGTTGTTGCCTATTATGGAAAATGAGGTGAAGAATCTTTTGGATGCCCAAATTATTGTGCCTTTGAGGTATTTTGAGTGGGTAGCCAACTTGGTCCCAGTGAGAAAAAAAAGTGGAGAAATCAGACTCTATGTTGACTTCATAAATCTGAACAAGAGCTATAGGAAGGACAATTACCCGCTACAAAGGATGGAACACATATTGTAGAGGGTAACCGTTGTGCCTAGGATTTCCATGATTGATGGATTTTCTAGCTACAATCAGATCTCCGTCTTTCCTGAGGACATAGAAAATACAACCTTCACCACTCCTTGGGGCACATTCATGCATGCCAAAATGCCATTTGGATTAATGAACGCAGGAGCAACCTTTCAGCGATCCATGGGCATCGCCTTCATTGGGGAGAAAGATAAATTTGTGATCATCTATTTGGATGATATAAAAGTCTTTTCTAGATCTAATAAAGAACATTGTTGTCATTTGAGGAAAGTCTTCTTTAAATGCAGGAGGTTCGGTCTCTCTTTAAATCCCAAGAAATCATTGTTTTCCATGAAGGAAGGGAAATTACTGGGGCACATAGTATTAGTTGAGGGATTCAGAATTGATTCAAGCAGAGTAGAAGCTATTCAAACCTTGTCACTTCCCAGATCCAGGAAGGAAGTTCAGTCTTTCGTGGGAAAAATTAATTTATTGAGGAGGCTTGTTTCCAATTTTGTTGAACTGGTGAAGCATATCACAGTCATGCTCCAAAAGGGAAATGAAGTAAAATGGATTGATGAATCCTGAGAATCCTTCAGCCAGATCAAGAAGGCATTGACTGAGGCACCTGTGCTTGTCAGTATTGATTATTCCAAGGATTTTCTGACTTTTTCTTTTGCTTCTTTTGATATGGTGGAAAATGTTTTGTGACAGAAGAATGTTGAAGGGCTAGAGCAGCCAATTTCATTTTTCAGTAGGGCATTGAGAGATGCACAGGCAAAATATGATATCATGGAAAAACAGACCTATGCCCTTGTGAAAGATCTCAAAGATTTTAGAGTCTATGTTTTGCATTCAAAGGTCATTTCATATGTTCCTTCAGCCTCTGTGAAGGACATTCTCATTCAGCCTGACATAGATGGGAAAAGGAGAAAATGGATTTCCAAGATCCTTGAATTTGATCTGGAAATAAAGCCAACCAAACTAGTTAAAGGTCAAGGTTTAGCCAAACTGTTGGTTGAACCTAATTGTAAATATTTGGGGATTAATTTCATCAACACTTACTCAAAAGGTCAGCATGCTAAGCCACCTGATAACAGTCCTCATGATAGCCCTCTGCTGGCAGAATGCACATGGTAGAAAGATATTATATTTTTTCTGCATGAATTAAGACCCCCTTACGAAATGGGGAAGAGAAAGGAGATATATTTAAAGCTCAAAGAAATTAGATATTTCCTTATTGACTAGGTCTTGTATTGGAAAGACCCTCTAGGTGTGCTTCTGAGATGTTTAGACCCATAGAAAGCCCAAAAGATTATTTTCGACTTTCATGGCATCCTGTGTGGGGGACATCATTTTTGGAGAACCACAACCTACAAAATTCTCAAGGTTGGGTACTTCTGGCCTACTTTATTCACTGATGTTTGTGCGAAAATCAGGGCTTGCATCAAATGCCAAAAATTCACTAGAAAACAACAACTCAAGTCTCTTCCATTGAAGCCTATGGTAGGCTCAGGACCCTTTCAACAGTGGGGCCTAGAATTTATTAGAGAAATTCATTCTGTTTCGAGTGGTTAGCACAGGTGGATCCTAACTTCCAAAAATTATTTTACCAAGTGGATAGAAGTTATTCCCACAAGGAGTGCTTATCACAAAGTCATCATAGGTTTTATTAGAGATATTATGGTAAGGTTTGGTTGTCTGAATAAAATCATCATTGATAATGATGCATCCTTCAAAGCTGAGCCATTGATCAAATTCTGCAAGAAGTTCAGAATTTCATTGATCCACTCTACCCCCTACTACCCCCAGGGAAATGGACTAGAAGAGTCCTCTAACAAAATCCTGATAAAGATAATCAAAAGGATACTAGAGGACAATAAAAAAGCAAGGGATTCAAAGATTAATTTTTCTCTGTGGGATGATCAAGTGACAACGAAGAGATCCCTAGGCCTCTCCCCTTTCCATCTTGTCTATGGGGCTGAAGTAGTTTTTCCTTCTCACCTTGCCCTGCCTGTAGTGAAATTATTCCAAGATTACCAAGAAGAGCCTAATGATATGATTAGAAGGATACATCAACTGGTGGAAGTGAAGAAGACCAGAGAATAAATGATAGATAGAGTGCATGACCATCAACGTAGAATCAAGAAGGCCTTTGATAGGAAGAACAATAAGGAGGATTTTCGACTGGGAGATTTGGTTCTCAAATGGGATGTGCCCAGACAGGATAGAGGCAAGCACAACAAATTTGAATCCCTATGGATTGGGCCCTTCAAAATCTTTGAGACAGGTCAAAATAACACCTACAGGTTGCAGAATTTGGAGGGCGATAAATTTTTGGGTGGCCCTGTAAATGGGCATTTTATCAAGAATTTATTTTATTGAGCCACAAGTGGCTCTCATATTTTTGTAAATATTGTTTTTATTTTTATTATCGGTCTGATCGGTGACTCCATATCCCAATAGTAAGGCACTGAAACTGTAGAAGAATTCTTGGCATCTCACAGGGAGCAAGCCATCCCCCATGGAGCCTAATGTTATCACATTTATTTGCAAAGGAGGGGTGTTTTCCTAAGAAGTTTCCCCCTTGGAGAAATAACTAAAGAAAGTGGGAAAAGCCCACAATTTGGCTTATATCCTAAGGCAGAGGATGTTAGGGTCCTAACCCGCACATAGGTAGATCAATATATTCAGATGTAATAAAGGTCAATATTAATAAGGCCTTTCAATAAAATAGAATAAGGTGGATGCAAGAAGAACTAATAGAAGCTTCCTCTTCTAGAAGGATCTTCCTCTAGATGCTTCTTTTGAAAGACATATTTAGTATAAATAAGGGTCGAGGGTATGAAAACCCTATCTTGGAGATTATTGTAATAGAGCGTTGCTCGACTGGAGGTTGCCCCCTCGAAAAGGCCCGTGAACATTTCTTTTTGAATCAAAGTGTTATTTCTATTGTTGTTCTTATATCATTTATGTGTTATTGTGGAGATTATGCTGGTTATATTACTGTTATTCTGTCATTTCTAGCATTTTATTTATGTTCTACATATTTATTATATCTGGTATCTTACAAGTGGTATCAGAGCACTTTCCTTGGCAGAAATTGTGGGAATGTTTTTTCAGGATAGAGACATATTCCAATGTCTTTAAGCCACAAAGATCTTTCGTTACGCGCATAAACCCGTGGTTGAGGGATTCATACACGCAGGAAATACAAGTGGTTTTTAAGCGCACATATGTTTGCCACCCTTGTAACCCCTGTTAGTACCCCTTCGAGTGGTAGTGCATCAAACATCACCTGTGTACGGATCGACCTGGATTTCCTGAAGCCCTCTTTAGATAAACCTATTAGCCGCCAGACTGCTATAGTGTCACCGAGAACAACACTCAGGAAGATACTCTCTAGTACCTAGGTAGTTGGGTAGTATGGCTAAGGGTACAGTCTATCCTCCTTAGTTAGTGCCCTGAGATATTGGGCTGAGTACTACTGTTGGAACCCGCATGTATATCAGAGAGCTATAGCACAGGGAAAATCCTTGTCTGTAGAACCCTTGAATAACTAACCCTTAGGGGACAGAAACATAAACAAATTAAAATAGACCAGATCTATTGACGCGCAACTGTGTTCGGGTTGCCAAGTAAATACACATTTATTTCTAGTTAAGCATTTGGGGATTTCATCACTGTAGTATTATTTAGATTAGAGTATAACTCCACAGGTGTAAAAAAAAGGTCTGGAAATTTTTTCACCATTATTTGAGACCTATTCCATTGGATTCATCTCTTCACCCTTATCACATTCATCCATATCATTTTTCGGAAAAAAATGTGACCCCACCCATCCCTTTTCAGTTCACCCATCCTCATGGCCCATATCCGTAGCCAAGATCTAGAAACTCGCTTCAACACCTTGCAATCTAGTTTCCTCAAGACCCAAAAAGAAGTGAAACAACTCAGTGCTATTGTTGCCTCCATCAATTCATCCATCAATACAACCATAAATACAACCATGCCGTCCTCAATGGAGGAAGTCAAAGAAGAACTGACCACCCAGCTTGAATCTGTCTTTGCATCACTCTACACCAAACTGAAGATCCCTACAAATGACCTTTTCTCTGAAGCACCTCCAAAGACCGAAGGCGAACATTCCTCCCATTCCCATACCTTTCAGCCCCATCACTTTCAACGTGACCTATGCCTTCCGCGGGTGGATGTGACCAAATTTGATGGCTCGGAACCCACTGGTTGGGTAACCCAAATGGAACATTATTTCTCTTTATACTACATCATAGATGACTTGGCCAAACTGTGGTATGGTGTTCTCCATCTAGATCAAGAACGTTGGTAATGGTGGAAATGGAGAAAAAATTCTCGTCAAGGGTATATTGCTTGGACCCAATTTGTGACTAAGCTTTATGAACAATTTGACATGGATACCAACCATTTGGGCCATTTGACAAAGTTGAAACAATCCAGAACAGTAGAAGACTTCATAACTTCCTTTGAGCACCTGACTTTTCAAACATAGGGCATGAATGATGCTTTCTTTCAAGAGTGTTTTATCAGTGGCCTCAAGGAGGAGATTCGGGCCCATGTCATCATGGCCTAACCCTCGAGTTGGGTGGAGGCTAATAAAAGAGATAAATAAGAACAACATGTTGTATCCTCTCAAAATAGAAAATCCTTCTTTATCCCTCGCCCTAAACCTGTCATTCCCACTACTCCCTCCACCCCATTAAAGATCCAAAAATTGACCAGGGATGAAATGACTGAATGGAAACTCAAAGACCTTTGTTATAATTGTGATGAAAAGTATTTCCCGGGCCACAAGTGTAAGGAACAAAATATTTTTATGGCCATCTCTGATGATTTTTCGGAAGAGGATGTTGAAACTCCCCTTGTGTCTGAGTCACCTGAAATCACTGACATAACCCATCCCTCAGACCCTCCCGAAGTAGAACCCATGATTTCCCTCAATGCTCTCTATGGATTCTCCACTCCCCAAACCCTCAAGTTAATTTGTTACATCAAGCATTGAAAGGTCATCATTCTGGTTGATAGTGGAAACAACCATAATTTTATTCATTGACGCATTGCCCAAGAAACTCATTGCTACATCCATGTTGTCAACAATTTCCAAATCATGATTTCCAATGGTGGTTCAATGAAATGTGGAGGGCATTGTGAAAATGTGCGTCTCCAAATTGATGACTACCACCTAAAATCCCATATGTTTGTTATCTCCATGGGTGGTTGTGACATTGTGTTGGGTGCATACCGGCTAAGAACTTTGGGTCCCATTCTCACGGATTTTAAGGCATTAACCATACAATTCGACCAGGAAGGCCACCAATATAAATTCCAAGTCATCATTGTTGGTTCACCTGAGGTCATTAGTTCCCATCGTATGGAAAAACTACTTAAAAAAGGTCATTCTGGTGTCATTGCCCAACTCCATGCCATACAAGCAATAGAGACACCCCCGGTACCACATGACCTCCAAGCCCTCCTTTCTAAACATCAAATGGTATTTTCCAATCCCCAAGGACTCTCTCCTTCCCGCAGTGTTCATGATCATTCCATTCCCCTTGTACCTGGAAGCCTTCCTCCCAATATCCGTTCATATCACCACCCCTTTTCACAAAAAAATGAAATTGAGGAAATGGTCTAGGAACTCCTTAATGCAGGCGTTATCCGCCCTAGTATGACCCCTTACTCTTCTCCTGTAGTCATGGTCCTGAAGAAAGAAGGTTCTTGGAGAATGTGTCTTGACTTCCGTGCCCTCAACAAATAGACCATTAAAGACAAATTTCCCATTCCTGTCATTGATGACCTCCTGGATGAATTGAGTGGCACCCAATTCTTTACTAAGCTTGATATTTGCTCGGGCTATCACCAGATATGTATGAAAGAGGCAGACATTCCCAAGAAAACCTTTCCCACTCATGAGGGCCACTATGAGTTTTTGGTCATGCCCTTTGGCTTGTGTAATACCCCCTCCACCTTCCAAATCTTCATGAATCATGTCTTCCGTCCCTTTCTCTATCATTTTGTCTTAGTTTTATTTGATGATATCCTCATCTATAGAAAAACCTGGAAATGCCATCTTACTCATGTGGATCAAATTCTCCATCTACTCTCTCAGCACCAACTTTTCCTAAAACAGTCTAAATGTGATTTTGGTGCCTCAGAAGTAGAATACTTGGGTCATCTGGTTTGCAACGATGGCGTTAGGGTGGATCCAAAAAAGATTGAAGATATGAAAGACTGGTCGCACCCAAAGACTCTTAAAAGATTGCATAGATTTTTGGGCTTAACATGGTATTATTGCAAGTTTGTTAAGAACCATGGAAAGATTGTAGCACCTCTCACTGCTCTCCTAAAAAAGAACTCTTTCACTTGGACTCCATCCGCTGCTCAATCTTTTCAAACCTTGAAGATGGCCATGTGCACCACTCCAATTCTAGCCCTTCCTAATTTCACAAAGACCTTTGTGTTGGAATCTGATGCCTCAGGGAAAGGAATCGATGTTGTCCTTATGCAAGAGGGTTGACCTTTGGCCTTCACCAACAAGCAACTGTCTGAAAGGAATCTAGGAAATCCCATTTATGAAAACGAAATGTTGGCTATTCTACATGACATTGATCTGTGGTGCCCTTATCTCTTGGGGCAACGCTTCCAAATTAAGACTGGCCATCAAAGCCTCAAGTACTTTCTGGAACAACACATTTCCTCCCCGGAGTAACAAAAATGGGTGACTAAACTCTTTGGATATGATTATGAGATCATTTACAAGAAGGGAAAAGACAATGTAGTGGCGGATGAATTGTCCCAAAAATATGAAGAAGAAGGATCCCTTTTTTCTCTTTCCTTCATTGTACCCAATTGGCTCCAAGTTGTGCACCAGGAATGGCTTCAAGATCCCAAAAGTTCGCATCTAATCCAGCAATTGCAGACCAAGGCTTCGGCTCCCCCACGGTACTCTTGGCTCCAGGATGATTTTCATTACAAAGGTCATTTGTATTTAAGTAAACAATCAAAGCTTAAATCCATAGTACTTTTTGAGCTTCATGCTACACCCACAGTGGGGCACTCAGGGTTCACCAAAACATATGACAGGGTCAAACGTTCTTTTTTTTGGGATGGTATGAAGCAGGACATCTGTAATTTTTTTGCTGAATGTGAGGTGTCAATGCAACAAGGGAGAAATAGTCAAATCTCCGGGCACACTACAATTGCTTACAATTCCACTTGCTATTTGGAAGGATATCTCTATGGACTTTATTATGGGCTTACCCAAATCGGAGAATAAATCATTCATAATGGTGGTTGTGGATTTCCTTTCCAAGTATGCTCATTTCTACGCTCTTCAACACCCATTTACTGCATCCACGGTGGCTGAAATTTTCATGGACCAGTTCTTCAAGCTTCATGGCATGCCACACTCTATTATTTCTGATCGTGACCCAACTTTAACAAGCAATTTTTGGCAAGAACAGTTTAAGCTATAGGGCACCCAATTGCATCTCAGCACAACTTATCATCCCTAGACTGATCGTCAAATGGAAGTTGTCAACAAGTGTTTGGAAACATATCTAAGGTGTTACCCCTAGCCGAATGGTGGTACAACACTTCCTACCATAAAACTACTCGCATGACTCCTTTTGAAGCGATATATGGACATAAGACACCTTCAGTTCTCTCATACTTACCGGGTACCTCGAAGGTCCAGGTGGTTGACCAAACACTTACAGTTCAAGAGGATATTCTTCATACCCTTAAAGAGAACTTGGTCATGGCACAAAATCGCATGAAGCAACAAGCAGATCAAGGTCACTCTGAACATCAATTTATCGAAGGGGATCAAGTTTTTCTGTGACTACAACCATATAAGAAAACTTCCCTCAAGTATGAGCATTGACAGAAGCTAGCGCCCAAATTTTATGGTTCTTATTGTTGGACACACCTACCACACTTAGAGGGGGGGGGTGAATGAGTGTGGGGATCTTTTTCCCAAAACTTCCCTCTTACACAAAAATCACGAGTTAGCATTCAACATTTATTCATTACTCATTGTTTTCATTAATAATCAGTTAGATGTGAATACATATCAGCAACATATATCAACAATATATCATCAACAAATCATCTCCACAAGGAACATAAGGAACACAAGATGTATGTACAATTTTTCTTTTTATTATGGACTTCAATCCAAGGGTTTTTCAGCAACAACTGAATAGAGTACAACTCTACAAGAGCACCAGATCCATATGCAAGACTCAACTTACATTCTCAGCACCAACTGATATGAGGCAACAATCCTCAACAGATATCAATCTGTACCATAAACAAGAGCATCAACCATGCACCAACCTGTGCCAAACAACCTGTAATCAACTTGTACCATACAAAAGTGCATCCAACCATGTACCAAGTATATACCAATCATGTGTCAACTAATCATCAACAATGACTCATCAATATGTACAAACATCATCAACTATGCACCTCATGTATGTACCAACTCATCAACTGCTTGTCTCAACCATGACTAGTTTTGGATTAGTCAACAACCCTAACTTGAAATAATCATAACTTTGTACCTGTACTGAATAAAGATCTAAAACTGATACATAATGTTCTTCAATTGGTTTTATGTAATTCCTCCAAGTGGCACTACTTGTAACCTCTCAGAAAAGGAGGTATAGCAAAAATGGCATACCTTGCTCTCACAAGAAGATCTCCATCAATACTCCAAAATATATTCCCACAAGAAGCTCTCCATTGATCCACAAAAAGGATGATCTACAAGAGACCATTACTATATTATTTATACTTTCATCCTCTAGGTCACTTAACCCATTTTTAGGTCACTTAACCTATTTTCCTTATTTTAGGGTTAACCACTTTCCATAAATAGAAAGTTCTCCAATACTTTATCATTTAAATATTCCTTCTTGATTTTGTCACCTTACTTTAGCATTTCTTGATTTTTTCACTTCTCTTTATTATTTAAATAATCCACCTTGACTTTGTCACTTTACTTTATCATTTAAATAATGATTTCTTCTTTTAGGTCACTTTGACTTCTTTGACCTTGGGGGCTTCAAGCCTTCATGTGGGGGTCGTTCATCTTCGTAAGACCATAACTCTCAAACCATGAGTAGTTATGTGACATTCCACATACCACCAAAAATGGAATGACAAGCACTATCCATCTAGGATAGTTTCACGAACAATTTCCTTGATCTTCATCTCATTATTACACATACAAGCATGGGTCCTCCAACCATTCTTCTAGGATAACTCAATCCACAAAGCGTCTTCACGTGAGGGATTTCACCATAAGGGGACTATTAGGACCCTGTAATGTACCTTTTTGCTCACACTTTTTGATACCATTACATCCTTTTTCACTCACATTTAAACTTATATTATCACCTTACCCTATGTCTCCAAGGTATATAACGTCTCTTCTCTTTACTATATGTTTAATCTGTTTTGCATATAATTTTACATTACTCTCATACTTAACCGTTGATCAGAAATACATAAGTGTTGAAACAGTTGGAACTGCAGATTATCATTGTTGTTTGAAGGCCCGTTGCTGAAATAGTTAAAAGCATGCAAACCCTGTGGCTGAAACAGTCTGTGGTCTACAACGCTGAAACAACAACTCACACAAGAATAAGCTGTTACAATCCATGGTATACGATGATGAAATAACAACTCACACTCTGTGGTCTACGATGCTGAAAAAACAACTCACAAAGAAGAAGTTGTTACACTCTCCATGGTCTACGATGCTGAAACAAAAACTCACACTCTCTGTGGTCTACGATGCTGAAACAGTAATTCACAAAGTTGTTACACCGACCACAACAGCTACACCTTGAGCCAGAATTAACCATCGCTGTTGCGTGAGACCGCGTTGCTGAAACAGTCAGAATGAAAATCCCGTTGCTGAAACAGCCCGCGATTTGTGATGCTAAAAGAACATACAACAACAGTAAAGAGGATAAATAAAGAAGTTGTTACTCCAGCCACAATAGCAACACCTCACTCAACACCTTTTCAACTATTGTAATAGCATTCTGTTACGAGAGACTAGGATATCCTATTCCAGTATAGAGATTTGATCTCACTAAGAATAAGACTCAGATGTACACATGTAATTTTATGATCAAATTGTATCGAGGGGATTCTCCTCTTTAAATAAGAGGAAATCATCATTAGAGAGGATCTTCTTTTTGGCTAAGAAAGGATTTACAGAGAAGGACGTGTTTTACTTCAGACATTGTAATATGATACAGTTGATAGATGAATAAAAGACTGTTCTGAGTATTTCTTTTTAGTCCCTTTCATTTCAGGGGAATCTTGTGAGAAGGGAGGGCCCACCTTCTTCACAAGATTCACCCATTAGCTTTGTAGTGTGTTAGTGTTATTTATGTTCACGCCTTGATTAAATTCTGTTTTGCTGAAACACTACTTTACTGAACTCTGTTTTGCTGAAACACTACTTTACTGAACTTTGTCTTGCTGAAACTCTGCTTCACTGATTGTTGCATTGTTTTCATATGATTCATGCTTGGGTAATTGTTGCATTGTTTTCATATGATTCATGCTTGGGTAATTGTTAGTCATTCTAGTTAGCAATCCTATTTGAAAGAGTGATAATCAGGGACAAGTGATGAATATTCCTGCTTGGGGAATAGGGTCATGTTCCCTGTTAAAAGTTAGTTAGCCTTCAGTGTGTGTCAATCATTTCGATTAGTAATGAGTTCATGAAAGTGTGTTAATCAGAAACAGGTGTTGAAGATTCCTGCTTGGGGAATAGGGTCATGTTCTCTGTTAAGAGTTAGTTATCCTTAAGTGTGTG
>ML832540.1:0-13269 GCA_009831015.1 Picea engelmannii
GTAACTGATTACGTCACTTGATGATGTGTCACGAGCTGATTAGCTGCCATGTGTCACTCATATTCATGATTTTTATGTACCTGAAATGTCGAATCAACTTGACACTTGTCAGTGTCTGATTGTGCCATGTGTCATTGCTGATGTAGTCTTGCTGACGTGGATCCTCATGTGGCACATGCTCTTCTCCTAGATCTAACGGCTATCCAAACTCCCAATGTTTCTTATATCGACGAATAAGAGCAACTTCGGATCTTTGTCCTTCTGGACTTCATAACTTTTTACATTTGAAAATCTCGAAGAAGTTCTCCTGGAGTGACGTAACTCACTTACGTCACATGTTGACATGGCATGAGCCAATTTCCTCTTGATACTTGTCATATTCTGATTATTCCATGTGTACTTGTTGGCGTGGTCTTCTGACTGACAGTCCTAATCCAAAGATCCTCATGTGTCCTGCAAATCCAACGATCCTTATTCACTTCGGATTTTCGGGCTCTAGGTATTTCAAATCTCAAACTGACGGAGCGTAAGTTCCTCACATATTTAGACCCATAATGAAGGATGTTCGTTCGGTCAGCATCTAGGATCGATGACTCGATCTGTCCTGCAATGCAGCTCTTGTAGCTTTATCCTATCCTTCCACTTTAACACAATCCGACGACTGACAGGTATTGGATTTAATCCGACGGACAACGGTACCTTTTGGCCCCACTTATCCTATCCTTCCACATTGATATGATCTGACGGCTGTGGATATTCTCGAATCAGATCAACGATCAACGATGATTGCGGAGCTATAACTTGCGAGTGGTTTAATTTACTTTCAATATCCACAATCTATCCCTACCATATATTTTGTGATTGCGCATCCGATGGTCACGATTTAATCTGACTTAAACTAGTCATTAGTTGGATCAACCGCAGTCGTAGATTGTTGAAGCTATGTGATCTGATGATCTAGACGAATTGAGGTATTGTAACTAGCAAGTGGTTTAATTATGCTTTCACTCCCCGTAATTCATTCCTTCCATTGATGTCTTGCAGATTTGATGGCCACTGTATTTCAATAGTCTTCAAGCCTGTGGTCACTCATATGACCAATGTGCGTTGTATTAGATGATCAACACGGTCAACCTCTTGATCGGATGATTGTTGAGTCTTCTCACTCTAATCAGACAGTTGTTGAGCTACGCTTTTCCTTTCAAGTTTTGATCTTTGCGTTTGCTAACCCTCCTGATCTTTTATCATAGGAACATTGTTGATCCTGTCGTGATCAACAATAATCATGAATTTCTTTTGCTACCTGATATATTGTGCAATGTGCTCCTCCTTCTAAGCTCTGATCTTCAAACTATTTTCTTCTCCTGTTTTCTCCTCCTCCTAATCTTGCGCTATCGATCTCTTTACATTGTTTGACATCTTATGCTAACTGAATATGCTTGTTGACATCAATGACAATCTCATTTGAGGTAATTCATCATTAACAATAGATCATCACATCGGTTGTTGACATCAATGAAAATATATCCAACAATCTCCCCCTTTGTCATTGAAGGCAACACACTAACTTCATATAGAAAACTCTCCTTTGTGATTATGCTTTCCTTTTATGAAGTATTCCTTTTATGAAGTTTCTCTCCCCCTTTGACATCAATGGAAAAGGGTTTATTCTCCTATGATCTTTCTGTATAATTGCTTTTCTTACCACCGGTAACTCCTCCTGCAATCAACCTTTTTCTATCATAACTGAATGACTCCCGCTGTCAATATGATTTTTCTCTACTTTTGACTACTCTCCACCTTTGTTTCTGAAAGGGTAGTTATTCATGACAGGGTTTCTTCCATTGTTGATTTACTAACTTCTTATCTCAATTGATTGGGATTTTTGTGTTTCAAATGAGTGGTCTTCTTGATACTAATTTTTTGGAGTGATCGAGTCTTTTCAAAACTTAATCCAATTACTTTCTTATTTTCTAACCAAAACTTCCCTTGAGTTTTTACTAACTGTTCTCCCCCTTTTTTTCTAAAAGGGTATCTCTTTCTGACAATCCCTCTCTTCTTGTTATCTCTACAGGATGTCATGTACATCATTTTGTACATCAGAACGTTGCTACTGTGGATATTTTTGTCTTACTGAACACAACACAATTGTATTTCATATATTTCAAACAGCACTTGAATCTATCCATTGATTCTCATCAAGCCTTTTGATGTAACCCTTACTTCCAAAGACCTTGAAGTATTTTACCGAATGAGTTCTTCAAAACAGGGTTCACAAGGAGTTTTACTACTATTAATCTTAAGCTGGACTCTGTTCAATATGAGTACAGGTGTTCTTATAGCTTCCCACCAATATCAATACTAATTGATGGAATATCCATCAGATAATTTTCTACATTGAGCATAGTCTTTGCAGCTTTCTGGACAGAGATCTTTTTTTTTTTTCTCTCTTAGAAGGAGTTTCAGTGTACCATTAAAATAGGATTGAAAGATTTTTGAGATAATCATCACTCAATTCTTTTTGTTGTTATATCATTGGAGATTCATCATCAACGTCATTATTATGTGCACCAGAAGATTCTTTATCCTTGTTTTGAGAATATTCTTTATTAGAAGTTTTATCCTCCAAACTTCTATTATTAACTTCATCAATTTCAGGAGCAATATTTTCCTCATCTCTCTTATTTGGTTATTTTCCTCATCTCTCTTATTTGGTACTTGGGAGTTTATTTTCCATGTCTTCTTATTTACTCTTGTTGTCATATTGTGTGAAGCATTTCTTATTGACTGTATTCTTGAGCTCCAACAGTCATGGTCTTTGTGACCATATCTACCACAACCGTATCATCTCATAGTGTAGCAATCTATAGCAATATGTCCAACATGATTGCATTTCCAACATCTTATACTATTGTTGAACCTACCAACTTTTTTTCTTCCATGATGCCTACAATCCAATTCTTTATGACCATATACATTACAAGAAAAAAAATAATCATTAAAGACACTCTCATACCTTCTTTGATTCATCCATGAAGGTGTCTCTCTTCTAAACTTGCTTTGAGGTATATGAGTAGCTTATGGATGTCTTCCATGATCTGATCTTCTAAATTTTGTAGTGTTTCTTTTATTTCTTGAACGTGAAGAACCCGATTCATACATGCTTTCACTTTTTGCAAATGAAGGAGTTGTGTCAGACCTGTCTTCATCTTTTACAAATGAAGGGCCTACATCATATTTATTAGGGGTACTGATCTTTTCCTTATTGTATCCAAGGCCAGATTTATCATTTGGTGATCTCTGACTATCCAAGATCTCATCCAAGGTCTTGGAGCTATTGAAGAACTTGTTTTGGGTGTCTAACTTCTCAACCTTCTTTCTAATATTCACAACTTCTGCTTCCAGCTCATGACAGGATTCTTCCTTTTTGTCCAATTGGTTCCTTACTACCTCTTTTCTCCTTTTGGCTTATTCAAGTTGGATTTTAAGATTGTCATAGATTTCCTTTAGTTATTTTATATCTGCAATGTTTTTGCTTGAGACATCATCTTCCTTATTTTCTTCTTTTGCTTGACTGATTTCATTTTTCAGTCTCTTGAATTTCTCTTCCTTTTCTTTTGTTAGATCAACAACTTTTGTTTTCAATTTTTTGATCTCTTCTTCTTTGTTTTCTAACTGAATATTTTGCTCAGATATGATTTCCTTTTTGTCTTTGAACTTTTCTTTTATTTCCAGGATATGCTTTTGATTTCTAAGCTCATCATCTTCCTTCTCCTTTTCTTTTACTTGACTAATTTCTTTCTTTGGCTTCTCGATCTCCTCTTCTTTCTCTTCTAACTGATTGTCCTGCTCGTATATTATATTTTCACTGTCCTTGAGCATTTTCTTTATTTCCAAGACATGCTTTTGACTCTTTTCAAGAAATTATTGAGTGTAGTCATGAATATAGCGATAGTTTGATTCATTATGGTGATAGAGGTATTTAGAGAGACTCCAATCAACCTTTTGTTTGGCCTTTGATAGTTCTTCTTCTTCTTCTTCCATGGGATATATTCTAACAGAAAATTTTGCTATTGTATCTGAGTCTTCTTCTTTACTTATAGAGGAGGATTCAATATCACTGATATTGCAGTCGAAATATTGTGGAGAGTCCTTACTTTTATTGATGGTTGAGTCTTCATCTTCATCCTTGATAGGAATGTCTTATGTGTCTTCATTTTTTATTTGATACGTATTTTCTAATTTTATCCATAAGTAATTGGTGGATGTGCATATTCCTATATATGCCTTGACTATATCTGATAATCCATTGAGAAGAATATTCAATGCCACTTCATTGTTCTTCCTTGCTCTTCTTTGGACTGTAATTTTGGATAGATTCTTTGATGTAGTTAAGTCACAGGTCTTGCTTACTACTGAATTCCAAACCTCATATCCTTTTGACTTCAAAAAATGTTTCATATTTTCCCTCCATGAGAAATAATATGTTCCATCGAATAAAGGATATTCAATTGCGAAGAGAGCCATGTGTCCACCCATTTATTCAGGATCTGCCTTCTAGTGTTTAAACTGTGTTTGAAGGAACCTTCCCTCTAATACCAATTGAAGAACACACCGCCCACACTAAGAGGGGGGGGTGAATTAGTGTGTGGACTATCCTAATTTTTTTCTTCTTTCAAGTTACCAGTTAAAACATAATTGAACAGATTAATAACAATCAAATCATAATCACAATGGACACAGAGACACCAGATGTTTGTATAAGCTTTTGTATAATTGATATGAACATAGTAATATGAATATATGTGAAAGAGAATTTTATTTTAGCACCAAATAATTGTTTCAACACCAACTGAAGTAAGGAGAACCAACTCCTTGGAGAGCACCAACTCTCATCTAAGACCTAGCTTGGCGCAAGACCCAGCTTGCTGATAGAATCTAGTATATCCAACTAGAGTTTATTCAAATCCATTAGAGGTGATCCATTATAGAATCAATTCAATCTTATGATCGGAGGTATATCATAAGACACTCATCACCATATTTGATCTTTTTTCTATAATTCACATTTTTTCCTTTGATATCTTCTTGGAATCTGCTTCAGCTTTTTATCTACTATTTTGAAGTACAGAGACTCCACTCTTATCAACATTCTTCCTTGATTATATATTCTTCAAACGATGTGAGTGTAACACAATTGCGTCCCTTCATTTGGACCATCACGCCTCTTCGATTAATCAATCTTAATTACTATTTATTCATTTTACTGTGAAGGTTTTTCATAAATTGATCATAGTCATGGATCAATTTAATCCTTTATACTCGATCCCAAATCTCTGTTAAATTCACAGAGACCATATTTTGTGGAGGTGCTTCCTTCAAACCATCACATATGACTGTGTGTTACAGAACCACGGGTTTTACCAACTATAGCAACATATTGTAATTTCCCTTTCAAAACTCTTATAGCATATGACTAATGGCGGTTATCAAAATCTAAGTAAGACAAGCTATTGAGTGTTTATCATTTCAACAAAATACGATTCAATATTCTGACGAGATGGACGGATGACGGAACTTCACAGTTCAGAACTTCGAGATTTCAACATTTCAAACCTTCGAATTTATATCAGACGGTTTATTTCACGGATCCAGATCAACGGTCAGCTTCGATCCTTACATTCATCATTTAACTACTAAATCTAATGGTTAGGAATTAATCACGCATTGAGATGGACGGCCACCTTTTACTTCGGGTCTTCAGACTTCAGAGATTTCATATCCTAACCCCTTCTTATCTCCAGAGTGATCACCTGCTATGTGAGTCATCAATGATGGAGACCACTTACTGTCGGTTAACGTCTCCACTTACACTATCCTTCCACTGAGTAGACCGATGGTCGAGGACGCTCACGAAGTGATCTCCAGATCAGACGTCTCGTGTTCAGTTCGGGTCTCCGACATTCGGGACTTCGGGACATTGGGCGAGTGTGGTGGTAAAAACTCTCGAAGCTAAACTCTCAGAGTGACGTAACTACTTACATCACTTGATGACGTATCACGAGCTGAGTAGCTGCCACATGTCACTCATATTCATGATTTTCATGTACCTGAAATGTGAAATCAACTTGACACTTGTCAGTGTCTAATTGTGCCACGTGTCATTGTTGACGTAGTGTTTCTAACGTGGATCCTCATGTGGCACATGCTCTTCTCCTGGATCTAATGGATATACAAAATCCCAGTGTTTCTTAGATCGACGACTCGGAGAAACTTTGGATCTTCGTCCTTCGGGACTTTGTAACTTTTGACATTTGAAACTCTCGAAGCAATTCTCCCGAAGTGACGTAACTCGCTTACGTCACTTGTTGACATGGCACGAGCCAATTTCCTCTTAATACTTGTCATCTTATAATTATGCCATGTGTACTTGTTGACGTGTTCTTCTAACCAACAGTTATAGTCCAACGATCCTCATGTGTTCTGCAAATACAACGATCCTTATTGACTTCAGATTTCTGGGCTCCGGGTATTTCAAATATCAAATTGATGGAGCCTAATTTCCTCACATATTTAGACCTATAGTGAAGGATGTTCATTCGATAAAGATCTAGGATCTACAGCTCAATATGTCCTGCAATGCAACTATTGTAGCTTTATCCTATCCTTCCACTTTAACACAATTCGACGACTGATGGGTATCGGATTTAATCCGACGGACAACGGTACCTTTTGGCCCCACTTATCCTACCCTTCCACATTGATATGATCTAAATACTATGGATATTCTCGAAGCAGATCAATGATCGATGATGATTGTGGATCTACAACTTGCGAGTGATTTAATTTTCCTTTCAATCTCCACAATCTATCCCTGTCGTAGATTTTGCTATTGCGCATCTGACGGTCACGATTTAATATGACTTAAACTGGTCGTTAGTTGGATCAACCATAGTCTTATATCATTGAAGATGTGTCATCTGATGATCTAGACGGATTGCGAGATTGTAACCAGCAAGTGGTTTAATTATGCTTTCGCTCCTCGCACTTCATTCCTGTCGTTGATGGATTGTAGATCCGACGCTCACTATCTTTCAACAGTCCTCGAGCCTATGGTCACTCATATGACCGATGCACGTTGTAGTATTATATGATCAACATGGTACACCTCTTTATCAGATGGCTTCTGAGGCTTCTCACTCTAATCGGACGGTTGTCAAGCTACGCTTTTTCCTTTTGAGTTTTTATCTCTGTGTTTGCTAACCCTCCTGAGATTTTATCATAGGAACATTGTCGATCCTATCGTGATCAACAATAATCATGAATTTCTTCTTCTACCTAATATATTATGCAATGCACTCCTCCTTTTGAGATCTAATCTTCAAACTATTCGATTCTCCTATTTTCTCCTCCTCCTGATCTTGCGCTATCGATCTCTACACACTGCTTGACATCTTCTGTTAAATGAATATGCTTTTTGACATCAATGACAATCTCATCTGAGGAAATTCATCATTAACAAAAAATCATCACATCAACTATTGACATCAATGACAATATATCCAACAGAAACAATCATAACCAAATAGAATCATCGTTAAGGGAATTCCAAGAGCACCACAGGTGAAAAGTAGTAACATGATCACCAGGATATTCACCATTCTTGCCTTCAAATTTTGGAATATCTTAAGGAAGCTTGGTAGGAATTGGGGGCCATGTCGGATCATGACACATAGGATCGTTCATTAGCTTAGACAATTCTGACATATTGAGCATGGCCACAAAATGGAGATGGAGTTGTGGCATCTAACCCAAAGATCCCTGGAAAGATTTTGGTTGGGGAATCGCAACCCATCCATGGTTCTGGTAAGCACCATGGGCATGTCCAAGATTGTAAGACCCTCCTCCGGACTGAATCATAAGAGGTTGTTTGGGCACCATTCCAATAGGAATGTTTTGATGAGGGTTATTAAAACTGCCCCTAGCTGGAGTGGCTTCAGGTTGAGGGTTTCCCAAGGTGTGAAACAGACCTCCTCCGGGTGTGAATCCGGAGGATAAAGGTGGATTTGTCATGCCAAACATGTTGGTCAGAATCGATACAGAGGAGGTGGGTGTAAAGGATGGACCATAAGCAGTAGCTTGTCCGCCAAGTTGGTTACTCCATCCAGAAGTAACAGAATTAGACCCAAGGTTAAAACAAGGAATGCCTCCAACGGTAGGAGTAGATTGAGGTACATGAGTTCCACCAAATGAGAATGGAGTATGTGGAGGAGTTGTGCCCTCCAATCCAATGCTAGTATGCATGGAAATCATTGGAATGGAGTTTGAAAATTGTGATATGAAGTTCAGCATACCATAGGAAAAAGGACTAGAGGACATAGGGATGGACTGAACATTATATCCCGATGAGTGACCAAGAGACCCAAAATGGTTCGTGGCTATAGGTTGAGTATTCACGATAGGACGTGCAGAGGTGATGATAGGCACCTCCGACACTACAACCATTGTGGTTGAAGGTGTCAAAGGGGTACCGTTAACTATAGTAGGTATGGGATTCGAAGGGCTCCCAGTATCTTGATGACTTGATTCAGTACTCATCCTTATATGATCACAAGTCTGATAAGTGGAGGTGTGTGTACCATGTTTTATAACTTTATGCCTTTTAGAAGGAAAAGACTCAAAATGTGGTGGTAACTGTAACAAGCGGTGAGACCTGCAGGGAAGTTGGTCTAGCTCCATGATGACTCAAGACTCAAGATATAATAAAAACAAATCCTAAGGCCAACTAGTAATCAAAGAGCACACTAAAAATAATCAAAAGGTCGATATGCACACAAACAGGATAAAGTGGTTGAAAGGGTCCTCCCTCTCTAAAGTAGGTATGCCTCACCCAAGAGGGTCCTGAGACTCCTCTGCTAAATATTAGAAGTATCAGAATCAGTTATAAGGGCCCTCGTGGGCTTAACAACCAATCAGTTAGATCCCCCCGGAGAGGTAATCCTCCATAAAAGTTGTGTGTTGTCCGACCCTTATCTGACCCAGGGTACCTGTAGAATAACACCTGCAAGTAACTTATGTGGTACCTATGTCAAGCAACTAAGCAGCCACGATATAACTGATGCACAAGCGAACAGTCATAAGTCAGGTCCACCGTATGGGCAGGGTAGCAAAGCCCGAAACCTTGAAATCACTGCCTGTCACAGAGGTAAGGGTACTAGCAAGATCTACATATATGAATAGATCCCCATAAATATATTTGATTCTAAGAAGGTATCGGGGGGATATCCCTTCAACCAACCTCATGTGACCTCGTGCTTAACTCCAATGTAATATCATAGCCTCCTGATATTACCGATTATACAATGGCTTTCTCCACTCCCTTAGTTAGACACATATGCTGATTTAATAGCCTTGGAGAAGTTTACTCACAAAATCCTATTCCAAGGTTCTAAATCCTAAGATATTTGTGCACCCTAGAAAAATAAAATCATTACTAATCAATTTTAAATTATAGTGTTACTTTTAGTGGCCTTTCTTACTAAAAAAGGTGTGGTCGCGAAACTAGTGATGTTATGACTCGACGAGTAAAATAAATGAATATGAATACAATGCAAAGTCCTAACTTTAATTCCCAATAAATGATATGCTTTTAAAAATGAAATTCTCAATTCAGTTATGCAATTTAAAAATAAAATGAAATATTTCTTTACATGAACTAAGATCAATGATAAGGACTCAAAAGATCAAAATGCCAACAATGCAAAATGCCTAATATTTTTGTATTTTCAATATAAGAGAATGAAAATGCAAGGATTGAATCATCAGCTTGATATAAATACTCTAATGTGTGTAAACAGAGACAAACCAAGTAGGATATCAAGAAGCAAAATTCCCAGCCCAAGATGCAAGGACAATCAAATGAAAAGGATGACGAGAAAGGCATCTCCCAAAAATTCAACCAAAGAAAGATTTCTTGTCATTCCACGGACAGTTAACAGTCATAAAAGAGACCCAAGAAGACTCGATAATCATCAAAACCTACCCAGCAACCATCAAACCCAAAAACCAAGCAGAAAAGGGTGATGTACGCAATTGTTCAAGGGAAAAGTGCATATATACGCTTCTTGTAGGAGGACAACACGCGTATGTACGCAACTGTCAGGCAAAAACTGCGTATATGTGTTAAAACACAGCCAAGGCAAGGAGAAGGCTAAGAAACTTAGACTCAGACTGAACAGAGGCTGTCAAGAAATCATACGACAAGAAACTCAATATAAACGAGTGCAATATAAGGAGAAAAACACTCCAAACCCTGAAAAATAAGAGTCAATCCCTAGTATGGTCGCCAATTCTGTTACGAGGAAAATATATCTATGGCTAGGGGTAAACTACAACAAACAGAAATGACTGCATAAATCAACTCTAATATCAGGTATGCTATATAAACAAATATGCTATCAAGACAAGATAAAATGCCTACCCCATCTAGACGTTCCATGAAGTCCACAGTTGACCACTCGACTCAAAGCAATACACCTGCAACTTTTCCTCAAAAACTAAGAAATGCAAGCATATGGTGATAATATATCATGTTACCACATTCAATAGCATAATCCATTAACATTCATAACAAATACGCCCATGGAATAACAATTCATATATTTTCAAGATATTAATTGGATGAGAAAAGAGTATTTCTATTAAAATGTAATCAGCAGAAGTGAATGAATTACAAACTTCCGTGCCGACACGGTTCAGAACTAAGAAACTAAGTCCCTTCCATCTGGGCCTCCACCACTTCAATCCTCCACCAAAGGAAAGATCATATAAGAGAGACAATGAGGTTCTCAATCATGTAGGGAAGAGCTTGGGGGATGAAAAATGTATTTAGAATTAAAAGGACAAAGGGATGTAGACTCAATATGAAGTGAATAATTTCTCCAGAGTAACTTTGCTCTCAAAGTTGAATTCTTCTCTCTTTTTCCATAGCTCAGATTTGGCCCATTTGTATCCTTCAAGTGGAACTGAAGGGTCGAGTCAGAATTTCTCTAGTATATGGAAGGTCAAGGATCATGGATCTCGTGACATGACATTGAAACCCGACACCATTTTTTAATTTTGGGCACAAATCCCGATGTACATGGGTTGTAGTGGTGAAACCTGCGTATACGCATGTTGTACTATAGGTAGGGTGTGTATATGTGGAAAAATAATGTTTTTATCTCTAGGATTTGCAAAAAGGGACTTCAAGTCTACATAGGGAAATAGAAAAAGGCCTTTTGTGCAAGTTTTCATAGGGTGAGGCAAATCTTGCTATAACAGGTAGGTAACCTTGAACCCAGCAGTTGACATCTCCTCATTAGTCATTGACTGGGGGGTTTCCCTTGTGTTCGACAGAAAGAAATATATTCACACATTGGGATTTGTGTAGTTTCTTGGATGACATTCAACTTATTGGTGGTTTCCTCTCCTTTGTCAACAATTTTCCTTATTGATTGTTATTCATAGGTTCTTTTTTGTGCACTAATTGCATCTGGTGCATGCGAAAGATGCACAGGGTCATTGGTTCATGAATATATTCTTCATCCCATTTCCTCCAAATCATCAAGTTATTTCTTTGTACCGTGTGCTGACTTATGAAAGATTCCTTAATTCTCTCCTTTCAGCAAGTTTCCTTCCATCGACTTCAACTCATATATTCTAGATACAAGGCCTAGAGTCCTATGAGTACTTAGAGGCTTGCAGTCATTAGTGGTAGGTTCTCTCGCCATCGACAGTTGGGAATACATCAATGTCTCTTGATCGATGGATTCTTCAAGTGTTCAACCTCGACACCTTTTTTCAAACTTGTAAGAATGTACCTTGTGCCTTGATACCTACTTTCATTATCGGTAGGTTATCTCGTGTTTGTTAACAGTATGCCTTAATGACCAATAACCAAACAAAGTCTCATTGTGTTTGACCTCAACTCCTCTATTCACATAATGTAGACTTGTACCTTTGGTGCATTGTGTAGAAGAATTGAAGAGATCTGTTTATAGTAGCAGTTGTAATGATCTCAATCCCTTATGCAAGGATCATCATTGTTTTGGTGTCTTTTTAAAACTTTTTCTTGGTTGTGGTATTTCATCAAATAGTTTGTTGATCTACTTGTTTAGATGTGTTTAGATGTGTTTAGATGTGTGTATGCAGCAAATAACAGAAATATATAACCATAGAACATACCTCAACCATATGCAATAAGATAGACAAGCCAAAACATCTCAAATCTTCTTTATTCATAAAATAGAAGAACCTGCTACAATGGAGATGTCGATCTGGAATGCTCAATAGATGGACAATATGATAGACAATGGATAACAAGTATGAGCTGCTACAAAATGCTCCCGACAATAAAAAATAAGCCTCCAAAGGCTAGATAAGAGATGAAGACCAATGCCAAGTGCCAAACCCCTCACTGTTGGAAGATGCCAGGCTCTGCTAGATAACTGAAGCTCCTCAACAATTCGGCCCTAGTGCCAAATATGTCCAATCACCTCCAGAAAGATGCCAAACAGTAGATCAGGTGATGGTAAGAACAACCCAGGTGCACGAATCTCCAAGATCCCTCTCAATCTCTATAGATCTGAAATTCCCCACTGAATGGTACGCCCCATTGGATGATTGAAGCTATAGATAGTTCGGCCCTGATGAAAGAGGCCTCCAAATGCTCTGAAACTCTACACAATGATATATTAGGACGCTGCAATGAGAACCCAAGTTCTCAAATCCTCAAATATCGTCTAGATCCTTAGATCTAGCTACCCTCCAAATAATGGTGTGCCCTCCTCTTGGGAAAACGTCCCACTCTCAATACAAATCGATCCTCCACTGAAAGACTCCAAAAAACCACTAAGAAGGATGCGAAGACACCTGCAAAGGAAACACACTACTTGGAATTCCCGGAATCCCTTCTCCTCATCTAGGACGAATCCCTCCTCAATGAATGGTGTGCCCCCCTTGCTGGAAACCCCAACTGGTGTGCCCTCTCTCTACCTACACAAGCAACTGATGTGGAATCCTCCTTCAACTAAGTAGATCTGGAACTAGAATGGTGTTGGAGAGTATTGCATCTCCGAGACCAAGTTTGAGACAAGATAGGTGGAATCTTTCACCACCGAATCATCCTCTAGGGTTTGTTATGTCAAAACCCTCAAAACCCCCAATATTGGGCTTACTAGCTAGAAGCCAGAAATCAAAATAAGATCATACATGAATGAATGAGAAGAG
>ML832540.1:29993-43366 GCA_009831015.1 Picea engelmannii
AGGAGTGGTTCGGTCCCATTACGGGTCTGTCGATGTTTGTTTAACGAGTCCAAAGATAGAAAACTCGAAGGTTTTTCATGATTATAGAGTCTAGAAAAACACTTAAAAGAGAACTCTCTCAGTTCCTTTTTCATAAAATAGTCCGATGAGACTGAAAAAGAGATAAATTATCACTCACCAGACGCTTTCTTCAGATACTTTATCAAGCGTGAAAATAGCAAGGTCGCTTGACTATCTTTTCATGTTTAGAGAGTCTGAAAAGAGCTTAAAGAGGACTCCAGGGGGGTTCCTTTTTCATATAACCTTGTTGAGCCCGAAAAAGTGATAAAAGTATGCTCGATCGCGTTCTCATGTATTTTCGAGTGTGAGAACGGACAAAGACCACGCTCGAGGTTTTATACAAAAACCATAAAAAACAATCAAAACATGCGATGGAAAAGAAAAAATACATCTGCATCCCTGTACATGAACATCAAAGTCGTTATGCCTACAAAAGTTACACTCAAAAGGACATTAGGGATTAGGGTTTAATAGATAAATAATCATAAAAAACCAAATAACATGGTAAAAGTAAATATAAAGGAGTAAAACTCTTTTTACCATATCATTTTCACTTTTCCACTATTTGAGCCCAAAAACCCCTCTTTTACCCTCGAAGTTCGGCGTCAGATTGCGGGAGTTACGAGTGTCCATTCGTCGAGCTATCAGCGATAGTGAGGTAGGCTCTTTGTCCTCTACTCTTTCATGGTTTAATTTTGCATTTTCATTGGTTAAAACTCATTTTTTGAGTTGGTTTTGTGATCCCTACTTGCGCTCAGCCATTCTCGCAGGTGGGCTACATGGGACCTACGAGAATGGGTCATTCTCGCAGGTGAGCCCACAGCAGCCTGCGAGGTTCTCGCATTGTGCCTAAAGGGAACTTGCGAGAACCACAAGGCACAAAAGTTTTTTTTAAATTTACTCAATGAAAGAGAACCAATTCATGAAAAGAGTTGCTAATCATCTTTTTGTGATTCTTATGCGGGTAATTGGCCATCAAAATGGTCCTTGAATGGCGCAAAAGAGAGCATGAAGAAGACAATGCCATTTCCGAAAATCATCCACCCACTATTGTTGCTTTGAGAAATTGTGGCCTTCTGAAGTACTTTTGTATCCCAGGCATGAGGGCCCAAGTCAAGTTATTAGAGTACCTTGTGCGTATGTGGGATCTCGATCAGCAGGTATTTCATGTAGGGGTCCACACACTGTCCTTAGATATTGAGGACATTTACTTCTTGATTGGATTGTCACGGCATGGGTAGCACGTGAGCCTGACTGGTAGCAGAGGTGGTGGGCTGCCCATGAGTGAGTACTACCGCTTACACTATGTTCCTGAGGAAGAGAGGAAGAAAGGGAAAGTATCTATTTGGGGAGTGCAGGATTTGACCCTCCGCACTATTTTATTCACCATTGCACGTATGGTCGGAAGCTCCGCTCCTCACATGGTGCTCCAGAGTTACTTTCAGTATGCTATAGAGTGTACTGAACGTTGGGTTTTTAACTGGGCAGATGCAGTGCTTCGTAGCATAAAAAGGCAGTTGACCAAATGCAGACGAGGCAACCTGAAGCAATTTGGGTACGGATCCTTGTTAGTGTCCTTCTTTCTTGAGAGGGTTCCATTACTGAGGATGCCAGTGGAGTGGAATTTACCGGCTCCCAGGGATCCAAGAATGTTGAGATGGTGTCAGCTCATGGCCCGACACGTAGCTGGACCAATTATCAAGTATGATGATACCTTCTTCGACTGGCTGCAACCACAGATTTTGATGGTTGACGATTATGCTTATGCCGGGTTGGATTTCTAAGGAGATCCAGACTTAGTACTACCAGAGGATGCTCAGTGGGGGGGACTTGGTAAGAAGTACACACATTTTTTCCTTTTTTAAATGTTTTTGTTAATTTTATCATATTCAAATGTTTTTTATATGTTCGTCCAAAGACTAAATACAAAATTCATTGTTGATGACACAGATGTTGGACCTTACCGACCTCTTGGTACTTCTCCCATTCAGCGGCGAGGAGAGGTAGCGCCAATGCCACAATGGGAAGCTGGGGATTATCAAGCAGTGGAACAAAACCTAGAGGGTTTGACAGCAGATATACCAGACATGCCTCTTGGAGAGGTTCCATGACGTGATCAGCATCATACAGTAGGAGTGTCAGAGTCCATGAGTTGACTTCTCCATAGAGTTGCCCGGGAAATCGTGTTTTACCATGAACATCATCCATGACGTCACTTTGTAGAAGCTATGAGCTTCAGATTTTGACATTTTGGTCTTCGAACAAAGCTTTTTTGTAAAAAACTCTTTTGATCGTTATATATACAGACGGCTTCTACCAGTTTATCATGTGTTATGAAAATTGATGTGATTGATTTATAAATTATCCAAATGTCTATCTAATACATAGTTAGCCAGTGCATCAGTTAATGTATTTAGACATCTAGGAATATGTTGATATTCAATGTAATCAAAATAACGTTCCAAGAGGCGAATTCGCAAATACACCCGTAACAAAGTAGGACTTCGAATAGTATAGACATTACTTAACTGTAGTACTACAAGCTGTGAATCGAGTCACACAACCAAATGATGGATTCCGAGCGAGATAGCGTCAACCAATAATTCAATAATGGCGCTATACTCTGCAATGTTGTTGGTCGCACGGCCGAGACACACACCACGTAAGGAGACAAGTTCGTTTGTAGGGGCGTAAATTGCCCATGCAGCGGAAGAAAGGTTCTGAGTACTACAGCTAGCGCCATCAGCAAAGCCAATATAGGATAGTGAAGACTCCGACATCTGGAAATCAAACACAACGCCACATAAGGGCAGAGACCAGATAACGACAAAAGCAAGCTACAGTAACACACAAGAAGTATGATACAATAAAAATACAAGTACTCGTGCACAGATTATTTTATGCATAGTACTTCTTCAAGTACAACCCATTCCTGGGTTCACTCAAAGGGATACCATCGTAATCTACTAACTCATAAGATCCTTTTTCCAAAACTCGTTGAACGATATAAGGACCTCGCCACATGGATTCAAATTTTCCAGCTCCTAGCATATCTCGATCTTGATCATAGAGGAGAACGAGATCTCCTTCGGAGAAAACGCGAGGCTTGACATGTTTGTCGTATTGGGACTCGACACATTTCTTCTGAGCTTCTATAACTAGGGTAGCATCGCGTCGAGTTTCTTCTAATCGCATAAGATACAATAGACGTTCTTCCTCAGCATAAGTGTTTGGTAGGAGTTCAACAACTAGTTTTAAAGAGGGTATCTCGCATTCAATCGGAAGAATGGCTTCCAAACCATAGACTAACCAGAAAGGTGTAAACCCAGTAGCAGATTTGACGGATGTTCGGTAAGCCCACAATGTCGAAAACAACATTGTGTGCCAACTTGTTTTGTGAATCCCTATCATTCGTCGGAGAATAGTTATGAGAACTTTGTTAATTGCTTCAACCTGGCCATTGGCTTGTGGATAATAGGGCATTGAGTTATCATGGCGAAGACCCAACTTTTTAGTAAGTTCGAACATCATGAAGTTTCTAAAGTGGCTATCGTGATCAGTGACGATAGCTTGGGGAACACCAAAATGAGCTATGACGTGATTAAAAATGAACAATTCTGCAGTCTTTCCAGTGTTGTCAAATGTCGGCATCACCTCGGCCCATTTCGTAAAGTAATCGACGGCTATAATGATGTAACCATGCCCCCCGGCCGAGTGAGGGTGACATGTCATGAAATCGATGCCCCATTTCACAAAAGGATCAATGGAGACCACAGGGTGAAGAGGAGCAGGATGTGACCGTATCTTCTGATTATAGGTCTGGCAAGCATGGCATTTTTGAACGGTGATTATGCAGTCGTTAAATAAAGAAGGCCAAAAATACCCTGCTCGTAATATCTTCTGGGCAGTAGCATACCCAGACATATGACCACCACAGGCTCCAAAATGCCAGTCATTCAGAGCTTTCTCGGCTTTGTCGAACGTTAGGCAACGTCGAAAAATAGAGTCAATCCCCCGACGATAAAGAGTATCCCCGAGGATAATGTATTGACGAGCTTGATAGCGTATGCGACATCGGTCAGTACTAGACAAAGTTGGCTGGAAAGTCTAGTTTTGGAGATATATAATGATATCACCATACCAAAGATCAACAGTGCTAATAAGGAAAAGAGATTCATCGGGTAATGAATCAGCTGCTACTGTTTCCATTTGAGAATGGGGAAAGCCGCATCTCAACTCAGCAAAAACTAAGGACTTCTTGGACTTGGCGCATTTGAATTCCAAGTCAAACTCTTGGAGAATTACAATCCATTTGTATTATTTGCCCCCTAGAAATTGATGGGTAAGAATATGTTGCATAGGGTTGCAATGAGAAATCACTGTAGTCTTGTGCGAGAGGATATAATGTCGGAAGCGTTGGACGGCTTGGACGCCATCCAAGGCTAGTTTTTTGACATGTAAATACTTGATTTCAGTAGGCGTTAGACTGTGACTCAAGTAGTAGATAACATGTTCATCGTTAGCATCATCCTCTTGTACAAGGACCATACCAATGGTGTAATCCGAGGCATCAAGGTAGAGGAAATAATCGCAACTGTAATCGAGGGGAAAGAGAAGCGGAGCACGCGTTAGGGACAATTTCAAAGCTTCAAAAGCATTGTTTGCAATGGTATCCCAGACGAACTTTGTACCCTTTTTGAGGAGCCACGTAAATCCACGAGTTATCTCAGCATAATTTGGGATAAAATGACGAAGAAAGTTTTATTTCCCCTACAAAATTTGTAACCGGTGGAGAGTAGAAGGAGGAGGGAGATTAAGGATCACCTCAACCTTTAAAGGATCCACCCAGATCCCTTGACGCAAAACGATAAAACCTAGAAGGCGGTCGGATTCCACGCAGAAAACGCACTTATGAGGATTTAAACGTATACGGTAGAACTGACAGTGAATGAAAATGGCTTGGAGGTGGGTTGGGTGATCGAATCGGCGCATTGAATGAGCGGGTAAATCGTCCAAATATGGTTGAATGATGTTCTTGATATCATGGAAAGCGTAAGACATAGCGCGTTGAAAAGTTGCGCCAACGTTCTTGAGACCGAAAGGAAGTTTCCGATAGGCAAAAGTACCCCAAGGACAAATAAAAGTAGTCTTATGTTGATCCTTGGGAACAATGTTGATTTGATTATACCCAGAGAAACCATCCATGAGAGAGAAGATTTCACTTCCTGCGTAATCATCGACAATCTGATCAACGAAAGGGGTAGGTAAGTTGTCTTTGGGACAAGATTTGTTGATATCCCTATAATCAACGCATACACGAATGGTGCCTTGTTTCTTGTCAATCGGGACAAGATTGGAAACCCAGTCTGTGAGAACCACCAGATAAATAAAGCCATCTTTCATAAGTTTCTCGACTTCGAGCTTGATAGCAGCCGCTTTATGTGGATGAACTGGACGAAGGCATTGTCGGATGGGTTTAGCGTCGAGGTATGTCTTTATCTCATGTATCACAATCTCAGGGTCGATACCCGACATTTCTTCATAGCTCCATGCGAATATATCACGAAACTCTTTGAAAAGGGACGTGTAGGTGACGACTTCGTCAGAAGAACACGAAGCTCCGATATGGACATTTTTGACAATCCTAGGTTTGACAGATATGTCAAGGGGAATAGTGGGTGAGATATTTCTTAAATTCCCTTCGGAAAACACATCGTGTGCAGACTCGGGAACGGTGGAAATGACAACAACGGTCGATGGGGTCGAGATCCATTGGTATTTCTCAAGAGTATGTTGCTCCAAAAAGAGGATGGAACGATGATGCCCATCATCCCAAGAGGTGTCCTCCATGACAGACATGATCATCTCATCTGTGGGAAAAATGACACGAAAAGGATCGAGAGACAACTCACCAAGAGAGGGGGTAGAAGGTGTTTCCGATTGAATGTCCTGATAGGTGGATTCAACCGGACTTAACGGCATTGCGTCGCCGAAATGAAGATGATCTCCAGGGTCAGGTACTATCCAGGGGTCGTGAGACACAGGAAGTTCATGAGGCAAGGTGGAGATCATGTTGATGGAAGAAACAAACGAGCGTGGAACAATGGGCGGTGGAATGGGGAAAGTACCCATCAACAAAGAGTCTTTTAGAAGGCCTACACCGACATTCTCATAACCCGGTGGGGTTTTAGCGATAAACGATACGTTTCCAGTATGGGTATCTGAATTAAAGAAGGCAAGTTGGTCGACGGTGACGACCTTACCTTGATGTGGGAAACGTACCACACAAAAAAGGGTCGACACAACTGCGTGCATGGAATCGATCCAGTTGCAGCCAAGCAGAAGATTGTAATCAAGGGGAGCGTCAAAGACTTCCACTTCGACTTGGACAATTTTTCCTTCTAACATGATGGGCAACGAAGGAAGGACACCATAAGGCTTAAAACTAGAGTCGTTGAAGGCTTTAAGAGTGTTCTGGGATTCATTCAAAGAAGGAGAGCTAATGGCTTTCCCGCAATCAAGAGACATAACACATGTCGAGGCACCCTCATCGATAACGGTTCGGAAAATGTTTTTGTCAGAGACAATCACTTGGATATGGAATGCAAGTTGAGGGGGTAACCTTGGAATGTGATCCTCCAAGTCAAAAATTATTAAATTCATATCCGTCGGATCGATTCCACCGATAGATTTCAACAGTGACTTTCGTTGTGCGGGACAAGTTTGAAGGACTTCAAGGGCTGACATCACAGAAGGTGCTTGGGCCAGATCTTCAACAATGCTATAGTTCTGAGCAGCACAAGCATGAGGATTGAAAGCCGATTTCTGAACGATGCCCTTTAGGGGGGGTCAAATAACTGTGTCGAGGCTCGGTCGTTCGAGATGAAGAGGACTATTGGTAGGTGGAGTCACGGGAGAGGGTTGTACCGAGGAAGGCGGTAGATCATCAACCTTCTATTTAGAGGGAGAATAATCTTTGGCTCGAGTAGTGAGTGCAACGTTGCTCTACTTTGAATCGTCAGTGCACATCAAAACATAGGATGTAGTAGAAGATGAGGGTTGGTCATGAATGACCAACTGAGCCTGTTGTTGAGACGGGAAGGGTTGGGACAAAATGACCAGAGCAGGTGGTTTTGGAGCTCCTTGAAGGAACTTAGTGACCTCGACATGTCGTGGAAAATCCTTTGTGTAGTGATCATCACCACAGATAAGACAAGGGTATCGAGTTTTGCGCTTATCCCGATCTTCAACAGGGGTAGTTTTGGTTCACTCTGCTGGAGAAGTATTTTTGTCCTCCTTATTCTTACCTCTCCCCTTTTTAGATTTGTTTTTATCGGCTGGGGTAGATTGGACTGCATTTACCTCAGAAGTCTTGCCGGTGGGAGGGGCAGGAGATGGAGCATTTTGAACATTAGAAGAAGCAGGTTTGGGGTTTGTGCTTGAGGTCGAATGTGGTTGGGTTTGGAAAGTGCCAATCACACCGTTATCTACATGCGAGGCAGCTGGAGTAGTTGAAGTTGTGGAAGTGGAAGGATGAGGTAAATCAGGTAGTAAATCGTAAAGGGTACATGTTTGTGAGTAAACGAGGTCAATATATTGAGCACGACTTATAGCCTACTCTTTTGTGACCACTCCACCCATGGAAATGTCACAACCGATGTCGTTCACAAACGATTTGGTGAACCATTCTTCCAGCAACTGATCGGGGAGTTCGAGTTTAATAAGACGTCGTCACCGTCGCCACTCATGAATGTCATCGGATATATGAGTGGCCTTGTTCTATTTGAAAGAAGTGAAAATCTCGATCCCCGTGTCATAACAAATTGGTAACTGGTAGTGTGTGAGAAAAGCCATAGCTAGGGTGTTGAATTCAGAGAATAAACCTCGTGGCAATTCGATATACCACTTCGCAACAGAACCTATGAGGGTTCGTTGAAAAAGACGTAAATGAATAGAGTCATCCATCAACAAGTTGGATGAACACCATAGGTGAAAAGTCATAACGTGATTTTTTGGGTCCTCTCCCACTTTGTCGTCGAATTTGGGAATGTCAGATGGTAGCTTGGAGGGTATAGCGGTCCATTTGGGAGAGTGACGAATTGGATCATTTAAAATCCTTGACAAATCTGGAAGATCCAAAGTGGCTATAAAGGGTAACTGTCGATTCACCTGCAGGTACTAGTGGCTTTAGGGAGGAAGCCCTGTTGGCAAACCAGTAGGACCATAAGCAGTCTGCATATAATGTGAAGACCCAGGCAAATTCGATGGTGGTTGAAGAGGATAGTAGCTCATAGGATTGTACCCTGGAACAAGGACTTGAGTTTGAGCATTCGTCCCCCAAATGGGATTGAACAAACCTAGATATGGTTGTCCCATACTAGGGGGTATTACGGACGCAGCTGGAAACTGCTGCCCCCCAGACGATTGAGGAGGATGTTGTATCAACTGATTCCAATACTGGGCCAAGGAGGGAGGTATGTTTTTCCCATAAGGTGGGGTCTCTCCTCCTATCGAAGGTGGTGTTCGAATTGGGGGTTGTGTTCCAATTGGGATGTGCGTTCCAATAGGAATTTTCCCACTGAAAGGGGGCGGCTGAGGCATACCACCTTGGTGAAATTGTCCACCAACAGGAATCTGGGAAGGGGGAGTGAATGACAGAATAGCACCACTATTATTAAGACGGCCAGTAGAAGATGAAGAAGGTCCTCCAAAAGGAAATTGAGGGAGTGTTGGAATAAAACCAGGAAGAGAGTGCCCAGAAGAAGAAGGACCACCAGGATAGTTGGATGGGGTTTGCATAGGAGTGGGAATGGAAGCATTCAACACACGGTATCCAGGTGGTAGTGTCAGAGTGACGTTGGGCGTTCGCGGTGTGTTGATGGGAGCAATACTAACCGCAGTAAACCCGGTTGGAACACTTGTAGTATCTGTGAGATGGGCCATTTCGACAGCGACGGTAAAGTGACAAGCGGTAGTAAACGGTACTACCTTTGGACTAGAGATTTCAGAAATCACAGGTGGGTTGATTTCGAAAATCACAGGTGAGTCTGGACCAAAAAGGTCTCGTCGAAAAACACCTGTAGACCAAAAAGGATCTTGGCCTTCTATACCTTGAAAGGGTCCAACTGGTGATCCAGAAGACGTAACAACTAAGTCTCCAGAAGAATTCAATCGCATAAATGGTTGCTCAGAATCACGGTGAAGTCGAAAGTCCTCTCGAGTATTTGTAATTCGAAAATGTTCTAGAGACTTAGTTCGTTCCACTTGTGGCGTGGTGATGACTGTGACTTCACTTTGCCGAGGAGAACCCTCAGGTGTACTTGTAGGCAAGGGTTGAGAACCTTCCAGATGCTCTGGAGATAAACCCTGCATTCTACGTGAACGACGTGGAGGAGCTATTGTAAATGAGTGACAAACTTCATGAAGAAAATCGTATGGTCAACTGTGGTAAAAACAACACGCACTAGTAAACAAAATCTAGGAAGCAACACCAAGCAAACAAGACCTTCTAATTCTGAAGTCACTAGTTGATGATGAAATCCAATGTCACAACAATGAGAGGAGAAGGGGCTGGGCTAGGGTGGAAAAGTTACGCTGATGACCTGCTTAACGGACTTACACCCTGGTGCAAGATCCCACACATAATCGTGGGTATACCCTCCAAGGAGCCCGAGTGATTTTGGTCAACGTCAATTCCAGGTACCGTGAAGACTTTCCCCTTCACAGTCACCTCATGTAAGAACCTAGAAAGATAGGTCACTAAGGTTACCACCAACAACAATAAAGCCTAGGGGGACAGTCGACAGTCTGATCCACATGCAAGGGCAGGGTATCGAGCCTGAAATCAACTCAAAAAGCTTCCACTCATCCTTGTGGGTATACCTCTGAGTGATCCCTGTAATACGTGCAATCTCTACACTGATATCAACAAATCAGGGTGAGTAACTCTGTCAATATCAATGCGACCTCGTGTTTGACCCTTGTGTGAAAAGGGCTTCCCAGGACAAGACGTTGCAAATGGAATTTAACACTCCTTAACACAAGACGCTATTGTGTGTTTTGTGCTTTGAAGAGTGTATCTCTCTTCCTACTCCAAAGTGCTAGCCTAGCTAAATGTTGGTGTAATAGAGCCCTATAAAAGAGTTACTAGGTAAATTTTACAATTGTGCAGTGTTATTAAGAGTTGTTGTTTACTCAAAGGAAATGGAGATGAAACTTATGTTGTATAAGACTCTGACCCAACGATGCATGGATGAGAATGAAATATATCGATTTTCATTCAATGAATCCTATGTATGGGAGGGAGAGAGAAGTTTTCCGGATCAAACTTTGAACTACAAGACACAATTTCCTTTAAAATGAAAATTCAACAAATCACGCATCAATAACAATTCTCTATTGTTTCTTTTTCAATAATTTCAACAATTGATTTTCAATACTTTCGAAGACGAAAATGTTTTTGAAAGAAAAACTTTGTTCACTTTTCAAAAACGACCCACACCATGATAGTGAGAGTACAGAAAATCAAAAACCAATGAACAAGCAATGATAAAAACCCAAACCACTCTTTCAATGAAAACAAAAATAAGAAGCAAACCAATCTAGTCTTTTCAATTGCATAAGAAAAATGATCTTCCAAACAATGGGCAAATGATAAAGACAAAAAAACTCAACTTTCAACCGATCGTCGGTCCTTAACCAAAAAAGCACACTCAGATTCTGAAATCAGAGAGTATAGCATTGCCAAGAAAAGTCAAGAAACAAAAGTCAAGACAGAAGTGACAAGAAGAGCCTTTGAAATCCTAAGACTATTCGTGAACGAAAATGAAGACAAGAAGAACATCAATCAATGGTCCAAGAAACTATTTAGAGGCACCTAAACTGACCTGGGCAGTTGAAGATGCAAAAACTCAAATCCAAAATTTTGAAAAACTGGGTTCACAGGCTGAGAGCATTACACAGTGCGATAATGAGTGATTCTCGCAGGTGAGCTTTGAGTAGAGTACGAGAACATCACACTGAACCTAAAGGCAGGGTGAGAACTCAGTATGTTCTCACAGACTACTGTGGAGTGCAGTGCGAGAACCTCTAAAACTAGTCAATTTTTTGGAAAATGACACAAAATTTGAAGAGGCCTCTGGACCCAAAGGGTCTATCAGGGTATCCTGAAGACTCAAAGATTGATATGAATGGAGAAAGGTAAGGCAAGAGAAAATGGCCAAGGAAAAATACCAAAAACCACAAGAAAACGGGTTATTTCCCCAGTGGAGTCGCCAATTTTGTTATTGGACTAATCGGTAGGTGCGGACACTAACATATCTCCCTAGATCCATCTAGATATAGAACAAAATAGGACAGGACATGACTCTTTCCCTAAGTTTTGACCATTGAATTAGCTAATAGGAAGGAACAAGTAACATACCTTTATATCGCTTCCTAGGGTCTCTGTTGCTCCCGCTTCGCTCTGGTTCTCTCGTGAGGTCAAGACCAAGACAACACAAACCAACCAAAGTGTAGCAAAATATATTCAACTGTCAACTTATGTGTATGATCAAGGAATTACACAATAAAGTGAGAATAGCTTTATGGGAAAGGGACATGCCATGGTATCATATTAATTGAAAGTAAAGATTACAACCTGATCGCCTTGATGTCGCAATCTTCCTTTCGATGGATCTTGGCTCATACACACACACTTTCTCAATCATTGTATGAAGAATATCCAATCCTCTTGATAGACTTGCTAGAGTCTCCAAGCTCATGTTCAAGCTAAGTCCTTCACACAATTCTTTCACCATTTCTCCAATGAATCTTGCTTAACCTTTTCCATGAGAATTCCCTCAATATATAAGAGAGAATGAGATGGTTACTTAGATAAGAATGATCCCACAATATCAGGGAATCCAGTACAAGGATAACCATTCGAATGCCAACCCATTCTTCTAGAAGATTCCCTTCTAGAACCATCGAGAATTCATCTTTTTCCATGCTTTGGAGAAGGTTCGCACCCTAGCTATGTTACACAGTGCGATAAGTTCGCACCCCAGCTTAAGGAAACCTGCGAGAATGGGTCATTCTCGCACTCTGGGATACTAGCAACCTACAAACTCTCTTCAAAAATGAGTTTTATGGGAAGAGATGAATGTAACTTTTCTCGGGAGAAAGTTCTTATGAGGAGCCTGAGTACACCATCATCAATACACCATCATGATGACCAAAATCATGGGTAACATATACCTAAGGATTTTTCTTGGGAAGATCTTGTTTATTCATTGACTCTTCAAAGTTGCATATCCCACCATGCAAAATTGAAGAGAAAACTTGAATAAATGGACCTCCCTACTAAGAGTCAACAAAGATCGGAGATAGTTTTTCACTCTCTAAGAACATGTGTTGATATTTATAAGATGCTTGGTCCAAATACTATTGGATTTATTGATTTTATGCAAAGACGCAAGAAAACTATGATGGGCCTAGATAAACGGTCTTCTATATTGGAAAAAGTAACCTAAACAACAAGCGATATCTATATTCAATTTTAAATAAGGACCAAAATGAGTTATGTTTAAGGTTCAATATTTTAAACAACCTCACAGCATTCGTCATCTTTAAGATCGGTTCCTTCCGACATGTGGGAGGTTGATGAGGTACCACATTATTTTGCAAGGTATATTTATGTGGGGGTTTTTTACGAACATGGAGCATGATTATACAAAACTTCCATCAAAAATACTACAACATTGGAAAATTTTATACATATAATCAAGAGGTTCCTTTCAATATCCTTATTTTCCTCATCATCCACCTCACTTGGTATGTTGACCACCTAGGGTGGTAAATTTATGCTTAGAGATGGAGGCTACCTTTCAAGCTAGTCGAGAGGTGAGGGTTTTCATAGTTGATGTCTTGTGGTCAGAATTTGTGTGGAATGATGTGGGTTTGAAATCACAAAGAGTTCAAGTCAGTTCTCACATTGCATATATTTATAAATCATACATGGAGTTAGAATCTATGAGCCATGAAGAAATCATGGCTTATGAAAAGAGTCAATAAGATGGTTGGTGAGATTCAAGTGGGCATGGGATCGATATATGTTACAGTTGATTATTATTGAATGTATTAAGGAAATTTGGATATTAGATGAACATGTTTTCTCGTCTAGAGATATATGATAATTAATATTGTCCATGTTCATTAATTGTAGTTCACTCATTTGATGAAAAATCGTTCATTTATGGTATCAAAGAGTGTGAACTAGAAATGCAATGAATGAGGTATCTTTTCCTCGATATATATATATATATATATATATA
>ML832540.1:45444-66115 GCA_009831015.1 Picea engelmannii
TTGAGGAGGGTCTAGAAATTGTTGAGATGAGATGAGGAATGGGATGGACACGAAAGAGAAGAGGAGAAAAAGAGTCGAGAGATACGCAAGAAGAGCACAGTTAAGAAGGAAGGTATAACAAAGGAGTGAAAAGAATTTATCTAGGGGTATGTGATGAAGGATTGGGCCCAGGATGAAGAGAAAAGAAACTGCACTAGGTGGTAGTGCGAAAGAGTGTGATGTACTATAGAGGAGAACATATGAGGATAGGTCTACAAAGAGGTGTGGCATTGAGGATAGGTTGATCAAATGGAGATACTACTAGTAGTGGTGGTGGTATTAGTAGGGGCCTAGGTGACAAATTTTGAACCCCTTGGTTATTTTGGAGTACCACAACCTTAGAGGAAGATGAAGCAAAAAGCAGTGGTGTGATGATAGGAGAGGAATATGGAGTGTAGAGCAGTGGTGCGTGGATAGAAGAGGAATATAGAGCCTCCCTTAATGGTGGGGGAGACGAATTGGTGATAGTAGATGGTCTTGCATGACTGTAAGTATGAAAATATCTGATTCACCTCACAAGAAATGTCAGAAGAAGATGGAATTGACCCCTCTTTGTACCACCCCCCATGTACATCTTTAATCAAGAAGAAATAAAAACATATAGTGAAGCGATTGGAGTAGGAGAGAGAGAATAAGGAGATACAAGAGAGGATATGAGTTAAGAAGAAGGTGAAGTCAATACTACTTCACCCCTAACAGTCATAGATGAGGAACTAGCTTAAGATTGAGAATGGAAAATAAAGACAACACCTTGATGCTACTCGTGTTCAATGGAATGGGTAGAGATGATGTAGAACAACATTGGTTCACGTGTGAAACAATATGGTATGTGAAGAGGATCACAGATGAAGAAACAATAATCACACAAGTGGAGACCACTTTCAGGGACAGAGCCCTGACGTGGTACAATAAGTATAAAGCCACTACATTGGTGGAACAAGAAAGATCCCTGAAAGAGATAAAGAAATATTTTCTTAGGGAGTTCCAGAAACCTAATTCAGAGTCTCACTGTATCACAAATATAAAGGATATTAAATAGAAGGAAGGAGAAATTGTGTGGGATTATGACCAAGGTTTAATATTGTATTCAATAGGTTGGCATTCCAAATATAGGACATGCAACACAAAGAGTGGTTTATTGCAGATTTGCTTCCCCATATCCATGTCCCGCTCACATAGCAGAAGGTGATGACTAAATTGAAGGCCATAGAAATTGAAATGTGCATAGAATCTGCGCCAAGAGGGATAGAGACGTCGGCAGGGTTGGCGTAGGTATAGTCACAACTAGCCAACCTGAAGATGCAGTTGCAAGACATGGAAAAGACTAAAATTATGCATGAGCATGTATGGTTTACCACATGTCTCGTTGAGGGGAATCACAGGGACGAATACCCTGTACTTATTAATCATGTGGTGACGGGCGCAGCGAATCCATTCTCAACTGGAAAGATAGAATAGTTCAACATATGTCGATGATGGGTCCATGTACCACCCCACTTCCCAAATTTGTAGAAGTACCAAAATATGAACCATACTCCATTCTCTGAGTTCTATAAATCCATGGGGCATGATGTCAATAATTTTCGGTCACTCCAGTTGATGCATGACACTACCCATGATGCATTTTTAGTACAAGAAGAACATAAGGGTGGTGATTGTGGCAGTGTTGAAAGAGGTGGATACCAAGGAGGTCCCAGAGGAGAATATGGTTTCGGTCGTGACCAATGATATGGAGAAGGGGGAGATATACCCCCCACTTGTTTCAATTGTAGATAAATTGGTCATGTATCAAGGTTTTGTACCAAACTATGTGGTATTTGTGCATAATGCTACATTCCTAAGCATTTCATTGAAGACTATCTCAATTTGTTGAAAGAGTGGGAAGACAAGAAGGTCAATTGCAACATGGTACATGCGAAGCTGCACAAGAATAAGAAGAAAAATGAGGAGGTTGATGTCTGGGTAGTAACCCAAGGAGAAGGGAAGACATGAGTGGAATTTCAGTATGGTGAAGGCTCAGGTCAGAAGTCAGAGGGGAATATAAGGAAGGAAGTATACCCCCCTCTAAATTTTGATTCTTCCCAACAAAAAATGTTCCTATGCGATGCGCATAGAGCCATGGAAGAAGAATTAGCATGGGAGGAGTTGGAGCATGTGACTCAGAGGTCACTTGAGGAGGCTCAAATCTGAGAAGAAGTGCATCGAGCGATAAAAAGTTCATTGGAGGAATCTCGGATCCACAAAGAGGTACAATAGGTGACGCAAAGGTCATTGGAAGAGGCTCACGCCCGTGAAGAATTGCAACGCGCAACACAAAGATATTTGTAGGAAGCTCACGTGCGCAAAGAAATACAATGTACGACACAACATTCAATGGAAGAATATTGTATATAGGATGATCTATGATGCACTAAGCAGAGAGAGCATGAAGAAAAAATCTTGGAGGAATTGTGGCACTCAGAAGCCTTGCATGTCTTGGGTCGCAAGGAAGAACCTAAAGACCAAGTACTTTCTTATGTTATTGTTTGTGATTGTTGAATTATCCAGAAATTGCAAGTAAATTGACACATATGTTAGCTACCTGCATGAGGGAATAAGGAGTTAAGGAAAATCTATTATACCCTCTACCATAAATAGATGTGTTCTAGGTCAGCAAGCAAAATTTCACTAGTGGAGAGTTCAAGATTGTACAACAGAAACAACAGAACACTTCATTTTTTAGAATGTCATCACCAAATTCAGTTTTCCAAGGGTGTTAATGTGACCAAGGGTCTCACTTTTTGAGAGAGACCATTCAACAAATAACTTAGGAGTTTATGATCCATCACTAAAAAATCACTCCATAACACACTCAAGCTAATGGTATGATTGAAGCTTTGAATAAAATTTTAGAGCATGATTTAACCAAAGATTGTAATGTGCAGTGTGATGACTGGTATTAAAGGATCCCAAAAATATTTTGGGCTTATCGAACAACATGAAAAAGGATGACAAAACATATTCCCTTTAGACTGGTCTATGGAAAAGAAGTGGTCATCCCACTGTAATTTGTTGTTCCTAGCCTCCGAGTTACCCTAGAGACCCAGATGATTGATGTCCAGTCCCTTCAACATAGATTAGATGAACTCATGGGAATAGAAGAGGACTAAATGTTGGTAGAGTTCATCCAGGTAGTTGAAAAGGAAAGACAAAATGCCTGGAATGGTCACAACATCCACTATAAAATCCTCCAACCTAGATATTTAGTTTTATTATATGAAAACAAATATTTACAACATCCTGGAAAACTACGCATGCACTTGTTAGGTCCTTTCCTACTAGTCTACATCAGTGAAGATGGTGCGACCAAGTTGGAAATATTACAAGGACATCCTCTCAAGGGAATCATTATGGCAGTAGGTTGAAGGTGTACCATGGCCCATAGGGGTCAACCGTAATTTATCCCTAACTCTTAGCTTTAAATTTTGGTAGAGTGGGGTTAGTGTAGGATGTAAAACATGTAGCATATCTCATAGTTGGCAGAATTTACCTTTTTGATAGCACAAAATCCACATCATTCACATAGGTGGACTCCATATATTCATAGTTTCACAGTTTCCCTATATTTTCAAATCTAGCCACTATTATGGCACAAGTATAGGTCCTAGCCCTAAATGCAAATTCACATGAGGCTCGACTGCATTTCCTAATGATATGATTCATTGAAAGGTCAAGAAATCCAATTTGGGAAGTTCTCACATGCCATAGGTACACATTAAGTTATGCCACCGCACTCTCCAACAAGCATCACCGATATGACGGATCCAACAATTGATCACCCCATGTGTAGTGATTCATCGCCACTTTCTACTTATTATCCAAGACAAACCCCCCATCGAATATATCTTTCACCCTACTTACCATTTCTTCCATCCTCCACTCTATATATACCACCTCCCTTATAATCTCTATGGATTAATTCTCCACGCCCACTTTTTTCCCACCCCTGCCAATGATTTCCTCCATCGTTCCTATAGAAATTTCTCCCATTTACTCCCCTTTCTCTAATTTTCCCAGTTCTCTTTCCAAATTCCCATTCATGGCATGGCTTGTAAGAATATGAATACTCTATCCTTTCCAATTCATTCAAGAAACCCAAGAGCCCACACTTTAGTTTGCATGTGGATTTCCATTATGTCATCAGCTACTTGGAAGAGGTCCTTCCCCCTTCTTTCCTAGCAAGAATCAACTCAATTCCACATAGTTCTCTGAACTATGTTTCATATTCACGGTCATTCACCATCTCTCTAAGCCTGAATCTTGGTTAACTATAGGCATGCATAATCACCTTTGATGATAGGAAGAGACCCTACTCTCTTACTTTCCATAATCCCTACTCTCATCTATTTCCATGGATCCTCCTCCAATAGTAGAGAGCATGAGACATACCAATTCATCGAGCTTATTTTCTTGGCTCCCTACTCTCACCTATTTCCATGGATTCTCACCTCTCCATCAGCAGAAATCCCAAGACTATTGGTTATGTCTTGTAATACCAAAACAATAAGACAAGAAGCAGCTAATGATCTCTCATGATGGAGCCTAACTTATTTTTAGGGGTCCGTGTTTCATGGTGTGATTTAAAAATATCCCTCATTCACCTCCACAAACCCCATCAAAGGTAACGGGTTGATCATCTGGACGCATGCACTCCAACTCCATCTTTCACCATGGTGCCTTCTTGACACATTCTCAAACCCGGGTCAGGTTTCAACTTAGCCTGAACAAATGATTTTCTCTTACTCGAACCTAACTATAACCATATATTTGTTTGATCATTTGGTCCATTAATGAGGATAATTTGGTCTTACACAAATTCCAACAGAAATTCTAGGAAGTTGTTGGCTTGAGGATGAGCCAAGTAATAGTGGTGGGGCCCTATTGGCACCCAAATTTTTGAGTTAATATCACGCACGTTGTTGGCCCTTGACAAAGTTTTGGGAGATACTTGGTCATATTTGACCCTTTTTGGGATTTTGACACCCTATCTAAGGAAGCGCGCAAGATGAAGCAGAGATCATGGGATCTCGGCCCACTTTGGGTCCTTTTTGGGTTTTGGGGGATAATGTAATGGGATTGGGATGTCGACCCGTGGGTTTACCCACGCTTAGGCCCACTTTTGTAAATGTATAAGTAGAATTATAGGCTATATAAGAAGAGGCTCAAAAGCAAAGTTAGTAGAGGCTTAGTGCTAAGAGTTGATCTATGTGATAAACTTGCAGAGTTGAGTGCAAGTATTGTAAGTGTTGAGTGCACAGATTGTAAGGAGGCTCTGTGTTAGATCTACTCGGGGAAGGAGGATCTAGCGAGGCACGCGTAGATCTCTTGTCCTATGCGGAGTAGGATTTTGATAAGCTCTGTGTTGTAACCTGATTTACTGAAGCTAATACAGAAGAAGAGTTGGTGGACGTGGCCCCAAGGTGGGGGTGAACCACGTAAATACTGTGTGTTGTGATTTGTGTTTATTCTTAGATGTTTTGTATTGCTAAGTGCTTAGATTAGATTGGATAGATCTATTCTTGCTTTGTTCTTCTGAGATGTGAATGAATGTTAGATATCATATATATGAAGATGCTTAGTGTTGATCTACTGGATTTGATCTGTTTTACTCTTGCTAAGTGTTGGAATCTTAGATCTAAGTGAATGTTGCGATGCTCTGTACCTTCTGTGAAGTATAATAAGGAATGTATATTGATGAATGACCTATGCTAATTGCTTGTTAAGTGTTGAAATCACAGAGTTGTGTCCCAACTAAGGTTGAAAACACCTGAGTCTTGCAACCACCCATGCCTCTACCTCGAGTGAGACTTCATCTTCTTAGTAGGTGTTGCTGAAAGGGCCGGTAGTTAGGGTTTTGTTGGTGTGTTGTTGTAAGCATTGAACCCTAAGTCTGTCCCTATGCCAAAAAATGGTTATGTTGTCAGGACTCGAACTGTGATTGCTAGGAACTAAGAAAGAAAATCTTTGTGCAAAGATTCGATCTAGAAACCGTGAAATCTTTGTGCGTAGATCTGTTGCCCTAGTGCGCAGATTTTCATTTGACCCGTGAAGCTTTGTGCTAAAAAGAGAAGGCCAAATCTGAAAAAAAAGAAGCAAGATCCGAATGCTTTGTGGTCTAAGAAAGGTAAAAGTAGAAGTTTCTTAGGAAAAAATTTTAGACCTGCAGAAAAGAGGTAAGATATGTAAGCTTTGTGCTCTAATAGAGGTAAGAATAGTAAAAAAAAAATAGATATGGAAGCTTTGTGCTCTGCAAAAGTAAAATAAGTGAAATTTTTTGTTTCTAGAGTATGGATCTAGGTATATTCTGTCCTAGCTTGAAAACTAGGGCTATGATAGATGAAAGAAATTTTGATATGAACAGATCTGATAGATATGTTATACCTATGTATAGAAAGAATGTCTGGAATAATAAGCAGATCCAGGATCCTCGAAATATTTTTTTACAGGCTAGCTACCATAACCCTAGTACGCAGTACAAAAGAGGTTGGGGATCATTTAAAAGAAAGAGAGGATTAACCCTCTGTTACAGTTGTAGAATACCGGGATATCTTGCAAAGGAATTCCCCAGTGGAAGACCTAGTTGTCTCTGTTGCAAAGCTTTGGACCACGAAGTATTAGATTGCCCTAGAATGATTGCTAAAATTGAAGGCATGAATCTGAAAGAATAAAACCCTAAGGCGGATCTAGAAATAATAGAACCCCAGAGAGAATTGGACAAGATGTTACTATAGATACAATACATCTTGAATGATCACCAACATGTTATATTATCAAAGGTCTTTAACAAGAAAGAATGCATCGAGGTAAGAATAGGAGACTTCAACATTGACTGTGTTCTGGATGAGGAAACACAAGTGAATGTTATGATAGAAAGAACTTGGGAAGCTATAGGGAGGCCTATTATGACCCCTTCACTGAGTGGAATAGGGTTATTCAGAGGGAAACTAGTGAACCTATGTGGAAGGCTCAATCAAATATCTATGAATGCTAATGGAACTTCAACAGAAGAAGATTTTGAGATTGTCAAATTTATTGAGGACAGCGCCATGTTTACTATGTTTCTTGGAAATCCTTGGATTGAAAGAGATCAAGCTAGAAAGAAGGAAGAAGAAAAAGCTTTAGAACAACATAGACAAGAGTTAAAAGACTTCATGACCAGAAGGATTGCGTGGTTGATTGAAGAACAGGAGAACAGATCGAAGCTATATCACACTAGGAACCCAGATGTCAAAGTTATCATAACACTAGAGGACTCACATAAGACTGAAGTTTCTATCTCAGATAGAGAAGAGATGTTATACCTTAACCCTAAGAAAGAACCTCAGCAGTGCGAAGTAACTATATCCAAGGAAAATAGGAACCAGAATGGGAAAACAACTACTGAGACGAAGCTCATTGGAAAGAAAGCTAGAAAGTTAAGTAAGAAGAGGGCAAAGATTGAAAAGTTACAGAAGATTCCAGATAGAACATCACAGAAATAAAACTTGTAGAATGGGAGCTTCATCAAGATATCAAAACAGTGACCTATGACACTTCGCCATGACGAAGCGATATACCCATTCGACTTCCGCCCTGAACGGACAGAAAATCATTAAAGGATTATCACTAGACCATTGGAGCACACCATAACGGACAGATCAATGTTAATAGAAGCTTCATGCCCATTGCAAGAAGACCGTTGCCAAATTATTATTTAACTCGTCGCGCCATGCCCGAAGAACACTTTTACCAATTGAGAATTGCAAACTAGTGATTGAATACAATGGTCATTGTGATCTAGTTAGCCATCCAATTGCATTATCTGAGATCATTGTGAACCCCGATCATTTTTTTTTTCCCGAGCACGTATGTCTGACAAATTTAGAGCAGCTGAAGAATATGTAAGATAGGTACTCTCTAGCCTCAAAACTGAAAGAGTCATGTTAGAACGAGGGTTGTCTACAGGTTTACAGGCATCTTCAACCAGAGTAGTGCAAGCCTCCCCATCGACTGCTCAAGCAGGAACATCCCGAGCCAGCACAGAACACAGAACCAAACATAAAGATGATATGGCCAATGTGAGGTTGGTTCCATCCATCCTACCTCCTTACATACCACCTTTGAGCAGTGCGATCAATAGATGCAGTGTGCCTAGAGACTTTGAGTACACTCTAGTCACTATGTACCTGTCGAAAGGGGTACGTGTCATCCGCGTAGATCAAGACAAGATTGCAGCATTGAAGTTCAGTGACTTCAACCTGGGAGATCATAAATTCTACAACATGCTTTCCCCGCACAAGTACCTAACCAGAACCAAGGGAAAGAACTCGAATATTGTCCCTCAGCAATGGACTATGAACCTCGCGCAGTCCACTCTGTTGAACATCATGAAGATCCCACATTTCAAACGTCACCAAGAAGTCAATGCATGTGTTAAGCTACTCCTAGCGAGCTACTACGGAGGATACCTATGGTTGAACTGTCGCATCATAGTTGATCCAGCATTGATCAATAGGATCACAGGTCTTAGCATACAAGGCCCTGATCCCCATGACTACTATCTTGGAAAGACCATGGACCACGCTCTTTCTCAGAAGATCAAAGAAGCTTATGGTGATGTTGAGAAAGGATCACGAGGCTACACGGTAGCCTCTATTCAGAGTGGCGTAGTGCGCATTGCATGTCAGTTGATCACAGGGAAGCTCATTCAAAATAATTGACCCATTCAAGTATCTGGCTTTGTAGTTGACCTCACAAGAAAACGCGCAGAGGGACTACAGATGAACTGGGTGAAGTACCTGGTGAATCAAATAGAGATAAACTGCAAAGAATCCCAGGATCAGGGGCATGAATTCCATTTTAGCTAGCTCTTGATACTTATAGCTTTCATTACATGGGAGCTTCCAATGCAACCTTCTCAGACCTCGACCCTTTTGAGCCCTTAGCTGTGAAGTTCAGTACCTTATGGTACTTGAATGATATGAGCAAACAATGGAAAACCAATGTTGTATTCCATGCCTACTACAATCAGTTGAAGCGCGCCATCCAGTCTGAGACTTGGATAACCCCGAATACCCTCTTCGGGTTTAGGCCCTTGATGAAGTTCAACGCGGACCGCCACTTCATTTACATAACAACACGCATTGATGAGAAGAAAGAGTAGTTACAGTCTTATTATAAGCTAACAGAAGAAGACCTGGAGGAAATCACCAAGGAATGGTCGGCAGACCTCCCTGTTTCAGCAGACCCTGCAGAATTGTCCGACATCGACAGCCCAGAAGCTACGTAGGATACACCTGGGCCCAGTAAGATGAAGAAAACAATGAAGATGAAGAAGGATGAGGAAATACAGGATATAGATAGCAGATCTGTAAGGACCACATCCATTACACCCAAGCAAGAAGGTAATGATGAAGACTTAGAAGAAGTAGAATAGAGGCCAGGAGAAAAAGAGGACTCGTCGAAGAAAAGGAATGTTTCACCTCTGAAATATTCCTCCCGAAAGAAACCTAGAACCCTTGTAACCAAGATGAAGACCACGCTCACCCCATATGACTTCAGTTTCCTCCTTGCCACTATGAATGAAGCTATAGAAGAAATAATAGAAAATCATGAAGCCAAGCAAGACGCAATGTACAACAAAATTGAGAGTGAGCTCCAAGGAGTGCAACAGGCACTTCGGTCTAGCCGCACAATCTCCACTGCGCCCCTACAGAAGGAACAATAGAAGATGTAGATGAACCAGTTCAACTCCGCAAGATTGTTGCCACAGTCGAAGCATGCCTTCGGAAAGCACAGGAAGAAACCACGTAAGCCACCCATGCCTTAAAGAAAGAACAGGAGGAAATCATCGAGCAGTGTCGAGCTGCACAACAAGAGAAGGACACTCTCCAAGCAAAATTGGAAGAATACAGAGTGAAGATCCAAAAAGAAAAGGAGAAGTTGATCGCAAAGAAGATCGAGATAGAAGAAGCAGTCAACAGAGCATTTTGTTTTGTGACCGGCTTAGAGCATAAAGCAAAAGAACCCTTAGAACTCCAAGTGATGAAGCTTGCTGAGGTTATTCAACAACTTCAACAAAGGGTTGTAGAATTAGAGCTTCAGACCATACCAAGTACCCTGCAAGAAGAGCATGACCAACGTGAAATGACTGCCCAGAGAACAATAGAAAGGATTAAAGCACTCACTGAGGAATGCAAACAATTAAGTAGCAGAAGTGCGTAGATACATAAGAACCTAACCGAGAATCCTGACTTGCAAAAATTGGAGTCGCAACTCCAGGAGGCGAAGCATGAAGCTGAAAAGCTATAGGTGCAGCTAAAGGCCCTATCACCCATAGAGAAAATGAAACGATCTCACGAGCAGCACATAGCACAGCAATAGATCCATATGATCCAGAGTAAGGTAATAGAAGTAACTCAACAACTTCAACCTTTGCAGGATAAGGCATGTCAACTATTTATAAAGATTGAGAACCAAGGAATAGAGCTAGAACAAGTTGTGAATTCAACACAGCAACGCCTAGAAGGGTCGGTGAATGTCACACTCATCAAGGATTTTGTCGAGCAAGAAGAAGTTGCAATGCAGTAGGTCAAAGCAACTCGAGGCATTCGAAGCAGAATTGATCAGACCTGAGTGACTCGGGACAAGTCACAGGTGAGTGTTGGGGGCATGTTGGCTCTTGACCAAGTTTTGGGATATACTTGGTCATATTTGACCGTTTTTGGGACTTCGACGCCCTATAGAAGGAAGCACGCAAGACGAAGCAGAGATCATAGGATCTCGGCCCACTTTGGGTCCTTTTTAGGTTTTTGGGGATAATGTAATCGGATTGGGATGTCGACCCATGGGTTTACCCACTCTTAGGCCCACTTTTGTAAATGTATAAGTAGAAGTCTATTCTATATAAGAAGAGGGTCAAAAGCGAAGTTAGTAGCAGATTAGTGCTAAGAGTTGATCTGTGATAAAATTGCAGAGCTGAGTGCAAGTATTGTAAGTGCTGAGTGCACAGATTGTAAGGAGGCTTTGTGCTAGATCTACTTGGGGAAGGAGGATCTAGCGAGGTGCGCGTAGATCTCATGTCCTATGCGGAGTAGGATTTTGTTAAGCTTTGTGTTGTAACCTGATTGACTAAAGCTAATACAGAAGAAGAGTTGGTGGAAGTAGCCCTAGAGTGGGGTTTGTTACACATTATTTCCATCATCCCTATGACCGTTAATGATGTAAACCTATCTATAGTCTTCAGAGGGGTCAATGGCCTGAGTTCCTGAAGAAAGAAGGAAGAAGAACTTTTCCTGAGAAAAGAAGTTGCATTTTCCTTTATGAAAACTTTATTAAAGATGATTTTCACATGCTGCACTATGGCTAGGGTGCGAAAATGCCTAATTCTCACAAGCTGCACCACAGCTAGGCTGCGAGAGGTTCACAGATTTCTCTATAAGCAGGGTGCGAGAATGCTCATACGTGGGAAAAATGAGCATCTTCTCGATGCTTATAGAAGGAGAAACTTCCATGGTGAGGTGGCATCCGAATGGTTTGGATCTTACTCGCTTTCATAATTTGGTGGGATCATCCTAACCTCCTCACCTTATCCTCTTCAGCTTATAAAAGGAGAGGATCTCTCATGGAGAAAGTTGGCTGAGATGAGCTTTGGAGCTTTTGGGATTAGCTTGGATTGGATTGAGCTTTGGATATTGTTAGCTTGGCTAGATGAGCTACTTTGTCAAGATAGATTGTGAATATTATCATATCTATGCTCTTAGAATTCTTGGAGTGGAAGTGTGTGGGGAACGAAGGATAGTTGGAAGGGACCTTACGACATCAAGGCCACAGTTGTAATCTCTCTTTCACATTTAATATGATTATTTCCTATAAATCTTGTTGTGTTTTATTGTATGATTCCTTGATCACATACATAGGTTTATATTGAGTTTATGATATTACTATCACTTTGGTTGGTTGTGTTCTTTTGCAGGATCATCATTGTATGAGTGTTGGAACGGAGCTAGGATGGCGATAGCGAGAGGAAGCAGCATTTAAATGATATGTCACCTATCCCTCTTTAGTTAGTAAATTCAATATTTAAAACTTAAGGAAAGCATCATGTTCTGGTGTGTTTTGTTCTAGATCTAGGTGGATCTAGGGAGATCAGTTAGTGTCCGCACCTACCGATTTATCCAATAACAGGGGTGAACCATGTAAATACTGTGTGTTGTGCTTTATGTTTATTCTTAGATGTTTTGTATTTCTAAGTGCTTAGATTAGATTGGATAGATCTATTCTTGATTTGTGCTTCTGAGATGTGAATGAATGTTAGATCTCATATATATGAAGATGCTTAGTGTTGATCTACTGGATTTGATCTGTTTTACTCTTGCTAAGTGTTGGAATCTTAGATATAAGTGAATGTTGCGATGCTCTGTACCTTCTATGAAGTATAATAAGGAATGTATATTGATGAATGACCTATGCTAAGTTCTTGCTAAGTGTTGAAATCACAGATTTGTGCCCCAGCTAAGGTTGCAGACACCTAAGTATTGCAACCACCCCTGCCTCTACCTCGGGTGAGACTTCATCTGCTTCGCAAGTGTTGCTGAAAGGGTCGATAGTTAGGGTTTTGTTGGTGCGTTGTTGTAAGCATTAAACCTAGGGTCTGCCCCTGTGCCAACACACGTGCACAAATGAATTTTTGCATTCATTCCAAGTTTTTTGTGAGTTTTGTATGCACCAAGTACAAGTTTTGCATGCACCTAAGAAAATGCGTGAATAATAACAAGAAGTGCACGCTAGACCAAGTTTTGATATTGTGCACCAAGCCTAAAAATCTATCAAATTCACGTCGGTCTGAGTGTTGATGCGCACCAGAAATAAAGAAGCATCACATTGGAATCAATAAAGGAATCGTCAGGAAATATTATCGAATGATTACGTCCAACAACACAAGAGATCGTGGAGATGACAAACATGAGCTAGAAAAGTAGTTAAGATTTCCCTTATTCCATAAGGCTATGTGGACTGTAGGCAGGTCCTAGAAGTATGCAAGGAAGTTTAACAGTAGAGTGAGTGGAGGAGAGAAGAAAGAGACAGAGCTCCCAAGTAGATAAAGTTATAAAAGAAAGCGGTGATATCATAAATAGATTTGGATACTTGCTTAGAAGATTGATTGAGTCATTGTTTGTTATGTGTCGAGATCACTCTAATCCTTTGCTATGTTGTAATGCTTATTAATATAAGTCTGGGTCTGTCATATGTCTGATTTCTAAAAAGGATGTGCATTGTACAGTGTGTTGTAATTATGGGGAATTATATAAAAAGGGATGTGTGAATATGTTGTTATCAAATATAGTTTTCTTACTATATGTTTATGTTTAATGGAATGGAAGGAATCATAAATTTGTATTAGTTTGGATCTATTATGTGTCTATCATGTGTTATTTGAATATGTGTGTGTATTTTTTTACTTATTAATAATAGCAAGTCATCAGATATGGAATGTATGAATTCCATCCTAGACAGATCCTGGTTTGTTTAGTCATTCATCCCTGACACAAGACCTTATGGTCTCTGTGATCATCTCTACATCTCAAGTGAGACCTTCCTTGGCCTTGGTTGAGGATTGATATTTCGATGCCCTGGGGTTTTTTTTGGTCAACTCTTGATGAACCCTGGGTATAAACTCCCTAATGTTAATAAGGACACATGCAAGAATAGACAACACCAACAGTTATAGGTTACCCAAGAGGAGTATGTGCATGTAGATGATGCTACATAGATTTAGATAAATCTGTATTGCATGCACACAACTATTTTTATATGTTGTCTTTCTTTTCCATAGATCTTGTATAGGGATTTATGGAGACGGATTATTCATATATAGGCTTTTTCATTTTTGGACTATCTTAGATATTTTGAGCACATGTACTAGTAGATACATTTTTAGACTATCTAATAAACTTTCAATTATAAATGGCATTGGAATTTTGTATCTATCTGCATTTTTAATGAATTGTGAATACATTGTATGCATATGTATAGGTTACTTCTATTTTTAATTAATGTTTTTGTATTCTCAAATACAGGTTAAGTACTTTCATTTTTTATGAATGTAGTTGTACATGCTCAAGTATACTTTTACTTACATTTTTAATTGATGACATGTTTATATAGGTTACTTGCATTTTTAATTAAAGACCTAGATTGTAAGCTCGATTATTTGTATTAATTGTATTTTTTTCTAAATGGTGTTGTATGTTGATGTCACATACCCAGCCACTAGGTTGAGCCATGCTACTTCAAAAATTCATTGTCATAGCTATGAATACCAATTTGCAATGTACATGATATCATCACCATGAAAAAACTCACTCTAATACAATTTTTAACATACATAGAGCATCAACCCATAAATTTATTTATTTCTATCCTTTGGTACCAATCTGTGATGTACTAGTCACTAGAAAACCCAATAGTTTGTTCATCTACAAATCTAAAACGTACCCATTTCCTAGGTAGTTCCAAATTTGTTTTCTTGGATTGATTTAGAACTTTTGTTCCATTCTTTTAGATCAAGAAACATGATAATGCACATGTAGTCATCAAGAACCATCTGTATCCATAAAATAATGCTTAACATGCCATCCACAACAATAACCAACAAACAAACATATCATAAATACATCATAGAGATCATAAATGCGTGGAATATACATTACACAAAAAACATAGAGAGAACTTATATTTTCAAATAAACATTCACCAACTGGCTGCAAATGTTGGATGTTCCACCCAACCATATACACTGTTATTCCAAATCTCAACAGCAAGTCCCCCCGAGCTAGGGCTATGAATCCACAAGGATGGGCCCTAGGCCAACTCTAAAGAACACAAAAGTTAGCTACCATGCTCTGATAGTTTTCCCAACCAGACATCAATTCTAGTTTACCAAATTTCTTCCCCTTCAACCTACACAACCCAAAAAAATGAACTCATTTCTATACAATGTAGTCCCTCAAGATATTCTAATTATTTTCCAAGGCTCTAGTGCTACTAGTCAGTAATATCAATGCTGGAAACTCCAAGGATTCTCAATCGTAGAGATTCATTTCACAACTTCCATCCTTCTCATGCACAAAAGCATCATATCCTTTCTAGAGTAATAAATAATTCCTTACATCCATCTAGCAATGGCTCTCTACCTCTAGCCATTTGTTTCCATGCCATACCCAACACATGAATGAGAAAGAATGAATGAGGAATCCCCAAATGAATGAATGAATGAACCCCCAAACAACCCACAAACATGGTTTAAATAGCCAAGACGCCCAAGGAACAATGTGGTCTCTCCAAGAGACTCGTGCCCCCTCATTTGGACCCCAACACAAACATGGGTAAAAAAGTAATTAATAAAAGGATTATCCCCTGTATCCCCCTCTCTTGTGGAATCATATCCCTCTATCTTTTTCCTTGTCCTTCTTGCAAACAACAAATTATTTTATCAATATATTTGAAGTATTACATTTCTAGGCACCTCAGCCTTTCAACATACTGGCTCACCAGCCTAAGTCACATTTACATAATTACAGTATAATTCATAGGGATTAAAATCGAGGATGTTACAACCCCCTCCCCTTATTTTTTCACTATCCTCAGTGCACAACACCACACCAATGTTATTAAATATTAAAAGGATAGTCTCTTTGTCCTTTAATCTGCACAGGAAATCTAGTTGAATGCTTATATACATAGGCACGCTGGCCTAATAAAACATGCATATATAGGAACCCTGGCCTAAAACATGCATAATGATCTCACAATTTATATTTCTGGTAGTAGTTCCAACTAGCAAGCTCTCATATTCCATCATCATGCACAACCCAAGGAATTGTACCCCCTTCTCTGCTCTACAGTCCCCCAGGATGTACCACTTCTCTTCAAGGCTCCAGTGCACTCGACAAGTAATTCTTAGAGTTGTGGCTCTAGGAACCCCAATTGTAGCAATTCCATTGGACTTTATTTGTTAGATGCCTTTGTCCTTGAGCTCCATTATCTTTTGGTACTCTTCTTCCCAAGCTTCCAACTTCAATATCTAGCATCTCATATGTGTTACAAACATGCATTCATCATGAGATATCATCACAACAATTTCACTCATTAAATGTCAAATATGTTTTATAGGGAAATTTTTGTTTTCCCAATATGAGATTAATCTCATAATGTTTGGATCTTGCAACAACAAACGTCAATATTCCTTATGGGATTACATCCCTTCCATATCCAAGACCATTTTTCAGGCAATTTTCTCAATTTCCATGCAACCAACAAATTGTTAGCATATTATAACAATTTGTAATTATTAATTTCTCAAATTTGTTTCACATGGGAAAATAAAATTTCTTTGCACGAGTTTTCTTCTTGTTCTGTTTGGCTCATGCAGCAATAGGAATTGAGCTTCTTTCACTACAAGAAGAACACATTTTAGAGAAGGTTTTTAGCGTAAAAAGATTTGGCAAAATTTATAAAAAAAAACTCCACTACAACCTCCTCTATTGGATGCATAGGTTTTAGCAGTTGTTCCATATAACCAAAATATTTTGGGTGGCGGAGGTTTTAGCGGTTGTTCCATATAACCAAAATATTTTGGGTGGGCGGAGGTTGTAGTAGAGGTTTTTCTTTTCAGTGCATTTCTTGTCAAAATGCACCCGTGTGGTATTGAAAAACATGTACCAGTACATTACTATAATAAAATGCATCGGTACATTAATATAATAAAAATTTATTGGGTCTTAATATAACAAAAAACACCCTGGTGCATTTATAAATATTACGCACCAGTTCTTCATTTTCCGTCACATGCAAAGCATCGATGCTCTTATAATTACTACACACTAGTTTCGCTTTGTTTTCGTATGATGCACCAGTGCGCTTTAGGATTTGTCTACCCTGGTGTGATTAAGTTTGTTAGGATATTTAGACACTTAGGAGTTAGTTAAGATCTACTTGGTCTAATGTGTCGTTAGGTAAAAGTGTGTCTCTTAGTGTGTTTCTTTAGTATGCATTTGTAGTTAGGAAATATGACGATCACGTTATGTTCCCGACATAGAGTGATCTGACGGTTCATACTCTCCTCGATATTAATGGCCATTGATGCATGGCTTAACACCCGATTGGTCCATGATCTCTATTTAAAGAGCATGGAGGGTCATTTTCTGGGGATCGATTGTGAGAAACTCTCTTGTAAAATCTCGCTGTAATCTTTTTCTTTTGCATTAATAAATTGCTCCAAGTGGCCATGTTGGTTGGGGTCGTGGATGTTTCCCCGTAGGGGTTTTACCACGTGAAAAAATCGGTGTTTTGATATTTGATCTGGTTATGTGAGTGGTTACTGAATTTGTTCACCCTCTATTGGAATACTTGTGTTTTCGAACATGGTATCAGAGCCAGCTTGAAGACCTTCTCCTATTGTAGATCAAGATCATGAAGTCGGTTTCCGCATCTCCATTTTATATCATGTTCATACATTTATGGGATGAGAGGATTGTTCCATTGTGTCTAGAGTGCTCTTTTTAGTCAAGAACACTTTTCGTTTCACTCGAAAAGGTTTCTGTTTTCCCAAGGTACGACCATTTCAGTCAGATCTGGAGGTATAAATCCTGAATATGCATTTTTTTAATTTTTGCAAAGTATCATTTTGGTTTTTTATTATTTATTTCCGGGTTGATACTCTTTTAGATCTATGTATGCTCTTTTCCCCACGCCCTGTGCGATCTCGTAAAATCAGAAACAGATAGGAAAATGTGCATCTTCCGAGTAAGCTAATCGAGATCTAACCCTTGTTGTCATCAAGAAGCGAACTTTTTTTCTTGTGTGAAAAGAGTTCTTTTTAGTACGCTCTCCAAAGTCATCTTCAACAACAACAACAACAACAATTCTCTTCCTAAACAATACAATATGTTTTCCTAGACCTTTTGGTTAAAAGTTGTCTTATTAAGTAAGAGGTATTGAGTTCAAGTCTCTCTTTTGTTACTTTTTTTGAAAAAGTTCATGCTCAAATTGTAAAGTGTATTTCACTTCAAGTATAAAAGTGAATCATTGTAAGTAGCTTTAATATTTTATTTTAGAGTTATTTATTTTGCATACAACTTTTCTTTTATAAAGTAACTTCATTGTAAAAGTGATCTCCACTTCTCTTTATAAAAGTGGGTCACTTCATAAAGAAACTTACACTATCATGTGGTCCTTTGGTTACCGTTTGTGCATTTTTTTTAAATGACATAACTCTCACATTCGAAGTCTGTTTTCAGTGCCGTTTTTTTTTAAACCGCATAAATTTTTGAGATATTTCCATACATAACATCAATTTCAGTCTTAACTCCATATTATCTGCATATTTAATATGGCTTATACAAGTAATATCTTTCTTACCAGCACCAACTATTTCCAATCGAAATCTCATATGGAAGATTTATTAAGAAGTAAAGACTTGTACCGGATTACCTTGGGAAAGGAAAAAGCACCCATTGATGATGATAAGAAAGTCAAATGAGCTAATAGGATTGAAAAATCACGTGGACTAATTGGAATGTCCATCTCTCTTGATTTAAGGTTCCACCTTAAAGAAATTGATAACCCCAATGAAGCTCGGGAAAAGATTGAATATGTGTTTGGTAAACTCAATATTATTCGAGCACAACAGTTAGAAAATAAAGTACTGACCTTAAGTCCAAGTGATTTTTCTTGCCTTGGAGACTATCTATCTAAGTTTAAAACACTCACAATTTTATGTGAAGAATGTGAGATAGAAATGGCGGAAGAGCGTTACATCTATCTTATTCTTTCTAAGCTAGGTAGTGCATATTCTGTGTTTGTATCTACCTTTTATGCCATGCGAGAGGCTCTAGGGAAAGCTTATCAAAAACCCACTCTTAAGTCCTTTTGTGTTACTTTGATTAGAGAGGAAGATAAGCTTGTACAACTTGGAGTGATCAGTGTTGTAGGTACCTCCAATAAAGCCTTAGTTGTCCAACAGAAAGATAAACCCAAGTATTCCAAGAAGCAACATCCTTTCTACAACAACAAGCAACATAAGGGTCCCAAACCCACTCATACATATTAAGCTCCTAATGGTGACAAAGGAGCAAAATATAAAAATAAGAAGACTGAAAGACATTGCAACTTTTGTGATAAAGATGGTCATGACATGTCCAAATGTTTCAAGAAGATGGAAGATTTAGAAGAAGCGATGAAGAAGCACAACATCAGTATTGATTCTACTTCTTCTTATTAGTTTCATGTATATGCACTTTCAGCTTCTAGTTTCTCCTTCAATACAACTTCTACTTCTTCTTTTGATGAGTGGATTATTGATTCAAGAGCATCTTATCATATGGATAAGGATAAAGACATATTTTTTGTTCTAAATGAATGTAACACCAAGAAAATGTTTGTTGGTGATGACAGATCTCTTAGTCTTGTAGCATCTGGAATTGTTCAAGTAGATAATGGTCATTTCAATGATTTATTTTGTGTTCCAAGTCTTTCTTGTAACCTTCTATTAGTATATCAAATCACTCATTCAGGTGAAGGTAAAACCGTAGAGTTTTCACCTCACCAAGTCGTAATCAAGGATCTAAAATATCATAAGCATGTTCTTGCAACTGGAATTGTTGATGATATTACCAGGTTGTACAAGTTTGACAACTTTGGGTCATCATATTTTTCATTAGTTTTTGTTGCTCATAGCGATGACTTGAGCAAACGTTGGCATGAGCAGTTTGGTCATCTAAACTATCGCTCATTGCAGCAACTATGTAATCAACAGATGGTGACTGGTCTTCCTCTTGTTTCAAGTAGAGATGGTCTTTGTGCCAGTTGTATTCTCGACAAACATCATCGAGACAGTTTTGACAAACGTGTCTCTTGGCACGCCTCGGGCCCTTTGCATCTTGTTCACAGTGATTTGTGTGGTCCACTTTCTTCTCCTTCTTTTTCTGGGTGCAAGTATTTCTTAACTTTCATTGATGATTTTTCCAGACCTACTTGGGTATACTTCTTAAAACTTAAGAGAAAAATTTTTGACAAGTTTTTGGCCTACAAGGCCCTTGTAGAAAAGCAATTTGGACATCAAATTCAAAAGTTAAGAGCAGATAATGGAGGCGAATATGTGAACAATAATTTTACAAGTTACTGCACTACACATTACATCCAAATGCAACACATTGTTTCATATACACCACAACAAAATGGTGTTGCTGAGAGAAAGAACCACACATTAAAAGAATTGGCTAATTGTATGATCCAATCTAAGGGATTAAGTCTAAAGTATTGGGCGCAAGCAATCAACTGTGAAAATTACATAGTTAATTGCACTCCCACAAAGGCTCTTAAAAATATAACACTGGAAGAAGCTTGGACTAAAATTAAACCAGATGTAAGTCACTTCCGTGTATTTGGCAGTATAGCATGGGCTCACATTCCTAATGAGAAAAGGAAAGAATTGCAGCCTAAAAGTGAGAAGTGTATATTTTTTGGTTATTCTGAATATGTCAAAGGTTATATACTTCTTCAACCACATTGTAATGAAATTATTATTAGAAGAGATGTTAAATTTGATGAAAAT
>ML832541.1:7223-20211 GCA_009831015.1 Picea engelmannii
ATACCCTTCTTGTTAAGGGGGAGTGTTGAAATAATGTAACTGCAAAGTGTATTCTTATTATTATTTGATATATTATTCATTGGATCAATCCCCATTGTGGATTGATCATGTCGGCTATTGTAAAAGGACCAAATCCCCTTTTGGGGATTAGTCATAATATAATTGTAATAGGCAAAAGAAGAAGTCGGCCCCAGAATATATCAAAGAGACCTCGGAATATAATAAAGGTGGTTATAACCACCCATGAGCAGAAGTCGGCCCTGCCAGTGAAAGGACACTCCCACACATGCCAGTCTTGTATAAATAAGGAGGCTAGCGCCTCACTTAGACATACACTCACTTGTTCATTGAGAAACAAGTTTCGGAGCTACAGTTGGAGAAGAGAGAGAGAGAGAGGCGCATCTTTGGTAGAGGACTTTATGTACTTGTTTGAGTTATCTTTTGGCATTGTATTGGCTATCTATATTAAGGAAGTTTTGTTGGGTTTTCTGCCCCATGAGGGTTTCCCAGGATAAATGATGTGTCTCTTGTGATTGTGTATTTCTCAGTGATTCTATCTTATGCTATTGTTATCTATTGAAATGCAAAGAACTATAATAATGGCTTAAACATTAACAGAATAACCATGCACAAGAACACGGGAAGTATCATGGGAAAACCCTTCTCAAACAAAGGAAAAACCTAGCTATCCTTTGCTATATTCTCAAGAGAAGATCCCCCAACACCATAGACCTAGCACACAAGAGGGTGCTTACAAAAACCTAGAAACTAGCGCCCAAGAGAGGTGTGCACTTCAGCCGTACATGCACTTGCTGAAATTCCGAGTTGACAAGTGAGTGTGTAATCCTCAATGGGGATTCACCTTTATTTATACAACAACTGACACAGCAAAAGGTGTGTCTATTGGCACAATAGGACCGACCTCAATAACTCAATGATATAATTAATCATTACACAATATTAATTATCTTACATATGGTGGGGCTAACTTGTACCCTTTACATCACAAATTAGGGTTACAAGTAAATCTTACTCTTAGACAATATAGCAAGGATCTCACACATCCACTAGTGCTCAGCCACTAGGGACACGTCCACCTGTGCTCAGCCACAGGGACATCATACTCAACAGATCACTTCCACAGAAGTACCATCTGGGGTACCATCTCAAGCGGACTCAACTAAGTCCATAGGAGTACAAGGCATGAGACCATCTCATGTTGTCTCAACTCAATCCAGAGGAGTACAAAGCAGGAGACCATCTCAAGTCATCTCAACTCAGTCCAGAGGAGTAGACAGGAGACCACACATCATCACAACTCAGTCCAGAGTCTGACACACACCCAACACTTGGGCTCCCTCACACAGATGTCTCAACTCAGTCCAGAGGAGAACGACCTGGAGGATGTCTCATGAAGTTGCAATCAACAACAAGTATATCCTTGCAATATCATGTTAATACTGGAAGTATATCTTAGACCATGTCCAATTGTGCCTCACAAGTATCTCAACACATGCTTCGCAGCAATCGAGTGTGTCTACCTCGGCTGACTCATAAACTGGCTAAATGCACTCACTGCATAGCAAATATCTGGTCTAGTGTTAACCAGATATATCAATGATCCAATCAGTTGTCTATAGGGTCGCATCAATCTCGTCGAAATTGGAATAAGACACACTTAGTTTCTTCAGATTCGTCACCATTGGTGTAGCCATGGGCTTACATTTCATCATCCCAAACTACTTCAATATCTCAATTGTGTACTTCCCCTGACTCAAGAAGATCTCATCAGTTCTATGCCACACCTCTAGTCCCAAGAAGTAGTGCATCATACCAAGGCCCTTCATCTCAAACTCAAAGGCCAATGCATACTTGCATTCAGCAATAAGGCTCTCTGCACCGGTGAGGAATAAATCATCAACGTAGAGGACCAAAATCAGGGACTCACCATTAACAGTCTTGTAGTATAGGTTGGGATCAACAACACTTTTGTTGAAGCCCAAACTCATCAGGTGTCCATCAATCCTCACATACCAAGCTCGAGATGCCTGCTTGAGTCCATACAGGGCCTTCTTCAACCTACACACATGAGACTCCTTCTCAAGTATCACGAAACCATCCGGTTGCTCAATGTATACTTCTTCCTCAATCTCTCCATTGAGAATGGTTATCTTCACATCCATCTGATGTAGTCTCCAACCCATGGATGATGCAAGGGCAATAATCGTTCGGATAGAAGTGTATCGATCAACAGGAGCAAATGTCTCCTCATAATCTATTCCCTCGACCTGAGAGAATCCTCTATCAACAAATCTCGTTTTGTGCTTCTCGATGTTCCCATCAACTGTGTGTTTGATCTTTATAGATCCACTTGGAAGTCACTACAGACTTCCCCTCAAGTCTCGGAACAATATCCCACACATCATTCTTCATGATGGATTGATACTCCTCCATCATGGCATCTCTCCATACTAGATGTGGCATAGCACGAATATCTCTTAGGTCTCTTGCTCTCTCAGAAGGTACCACGAGGAGCTGCATGTCCTTTTGCCTCCTGCAGAGTCTGACAAGCCCATGCAGGTCTCTTCTGACCTACGACAATATCTTTGGGAACATCAATTGGAGCTACAGGATCAACGGGGTCAATTTGATCAATAGGCTCAATTGTCTCCCTATGAACTGCTGGAGGGTGAGGGGGAGAAGGCACCATCTCTTCCTGTCTCTCACTATCAATCTCCATGTGAGATCCTCTAGATCTCCTGAAGGATACCTCCTCAAAGGTAACATCTCTGCTCACCTCAATCTGTCTCTGACCAGGGATGTAGAACCGGTATGCCTTCAAAGACTCACTGTACCCCACAAATGTACCCTTTCTGCCTGAAGGATCTAGCTTGGTCCTTTTCTCCTTGGGTACATGAATGTATACTGGACGCCCAAATATCCTGAAGTGTCCAACCTCAGGCTTCACTTCGGTGAAGGCCTCCTCGGGAGTCTGTTCCTCAAAGTTTTATCATAGCTCATAAAACACAAGGTCCCAAAGTTGGTATCACCCAAGCATTGATGTGGTAGTTTGTCAGTGTCATCGGTATTGGTAACTATTGTGGAGAATCCACTTTATTTTGAAAGGAATGATGATTTCCCCAACTAATACATATGGTCAGATTTGTCATAATAACCAGAAGCAATCACCTCAAAATCATCATTTATGTCCTTGGTAACCCATTGATCTGGCCAAAACTCCACCTTTTTGTTGGTGCGAGTGACATCATATATAGAAAGAAGATTTGGTCATATTTCGAGATCATGAAGAGTCCCTTTGAATTCAGACCATCTTCCATCCATGAATCACACATTATCAGCACTGCCCTGAAAAATTTGCAGTAGGTTTCAGCTGAAAATAAGGGGAAGGAGTAGAGAAGGAGTGCACTGCACTAAAGAGGGGCACAAAACTGCAGAACCTTCCCTTAAATTGTCAAAAAAACAAAAACAAATCTGCCGAAGAGCTTGTTAATGAAGATAAGGGTAAAAAACCCTAAAAAATGGCTGCTGTCCAAAAGAAAAAGCACTGCAAACCCTAATTCCAGATCTGTAATAGTGATGAAACCCTATTTCAGATATGAAAAACAGCTTTAAAGTAGCATTGGATAAGGAATAAAGAGTCACACTAGCTCTGAGACCATGTTGAGATCATAAGAGATAGAAGATCTACGGTGATCTCTTTAACAAACCCTAATCCAACGAGAAGAATTTGCAGAAATGTAACAGCACTTCACATAGATCACAAGAAAATGTTCAAATACCATGACTTCATCAAGATATTTTAACCAAGAGAGAACCACCACAGTAGAGCGAAATAGTATAGGTGGCTTTAGGCAAAAGAATGAATGGATTCACTTGAATGAGATGATTTTATGAATGAGGGAGGTGGTGTATTTATACCACTCCAAAAGGGTTAAGGCACTAGCCACAAGGAGGAGATTAGGTCGGCCTTACCCTAAAACACAGTAAAATACGATAAGTGGGTTTAACTACCCAAAGGTCGGCCCATTAAGAGCCTCAACTACCGACATAGCCACAAGAGAAAATTACACATATTCTCAACAGTTCTCTGTCTGTTTTCTGCACTCTGTGGAGGGATGAAGTATGTACGCAGCAGCTAGCCAAAGGTTTTTTGCTCATTTAGAGATGTTATGTCTCTAGATACAGCTGCATACTCTGATTTTATTTCAGTTTTTATTTTATTTTGGTTTTAGTAATGCTGAGGAAGAGGATATAAGCTCCATTTTATTACCCTTATGCTCTTTTGTTTCGCTGATGTAACTATTTTTCTGTAAATATAAGACACATTTTTCAAAAAGAAGTTTTAATATATGAACCAGGTCATACATTATAAGATGTTTTTCGGTTTCTCATTTTTGTTCAATTTCAAAATATTTTCAGTAAGAAAGTACATAGGTGGCTCAGGTTTGTCAGCTCATCGAGGGCTACTCCAAGAGATTATTTATCATTAGTGGGAGCATAGCAATATGGCCGCATCCAATATCATGGTTGTGATGCCAAAATCAGTTTGGATTCTGGACAAATCTTCAAACCTGCAGTTTCGATTGGTGCATAAACATAACACCTTTAGGACCTTTGAGCCTTGAAGTGTCAAAACAAAGGTAATTAGTGACAAGGGATCAAAAAGATTCACTATGGCATCAAAATGCATCAATTGTGACCTTTCAAAACTGTCATAGCTAGACATTGATACAATAATTCAGTCTTCAGACTTTTCCAAAGGAGCACCTGGCAGTGATCTGTTAGATCGCACAGTTTTATTAGTAAGAAGGATTGCCCGACTCTACACAGCTTGTTGACTTAGAAGTTAGAACTGTATTTATGGCAAGCTTAAAAATTTTGCAAAGCAATTCTAGAGTTTTGAAAAAAAAGGACTAAAGGCAATGCAAAGTTATTTCACAGAAGTTTTGTGCCATCATATTGGAGGGAAGGTTTGAGGATGTCAGATTTCACAGGCTCTGTTTCTTCTGCTCGTCAAAACCAGTTTTCCACAGTGGCTCTAGAAATTTTACTTTTTCATTTCCGAATAAGCTGAATCTATAAACCTGGTCATTTCTAGCAGGCTGCAGCCATACATAATTTCTAATGGTAATGTTATTCACATTAACAATTGAGGATTGTGTTCAATATCAGGAAAATTGAAAAAATACGTAATGTTCTATTCTAACTTTTTAATATGCCAGTGAAAATTTGAGAGCTCGCTGCCAAATTCATCAATTATAATTTATGACCCATGGAAAAGATAATATACAGTATTTTATAGTTAAAACTTAAAATGCCAGCTTGAAACAACACAAAAACTATATACCTCTGGAATATTATGCAAGGCAATGGCCAGTGCTAAGTTCAAACCAACACGGAGTCCCTGCAACCAAGATTTATGAAGTATCTTAGATAGAATGTGAAAGAACCAGTCATATATGAATTTATCTGGGCACAGCAGTGTACACCTATAGTGTATATTTGTCTGCACTTACTAATCAGATAATGGAATTGCATCACCCCATTGCATCTTAAAACTCATTCTATAAAGGATACAATCAACCAAGAGAATTTGCCTATGCTACATCCTTTTGCCTGCTTGTTCTAACCTGCTAATGAAGCAAAGAGAGGTATTCCAGTATGTTATAAATTTAGTTTATAGGCAGGAAGGCTTTGCCAGTAAGCAGTCAATGCATGGGGGGAGGGAGGCAGGGGAATGTTGAGGAACAAAACCTAAACTATCATTCAGGCTATCCTAAAACCAAATAGTCTGCCATCATTCATTATCAGTCGAAACTGACAATTTTAAAGGCATATCTTGAAAGGTGCCCATGTAAGAAATTAAGCCTCTTTACTTGCAATCTTTCTCCCAACGTATAACTAGAATAATATTTTTGAGACATGTCCCAACCACTAAAAAAAAGAGGGAAGATGTGTAAGACCTTGATTGATCCCAGAAAAACAGCCATTCCTTCTGGAAAATTATGTAGACTGATACCTGGCAGACAAAGACAAGCAAATTCTAAACTCAGATAAGCCTGCATCAGTATTCTGTGTCCACTGTCAACTTTCCATACCTAAATATTGAAGCAGGACAACAGACACTATCCATCTTACAGCGTTGCTTATTAGAATGAATAAAAATTTGATGTATTTTGGTGTCCATAAAATTCACATGCATACAGGAAGAAAGGAAAGTGTCTCCAAAGGATAGCTTCTGGAGAAAAGACCACTTACAGGGTAATATCATACTAGAATAGAGATCCAGTGGAAATTAGAAGGGATCAACGACCTCAACAGTCAGAATTTAAAATATTAGATCCAAAAGTTCTTTGAAAACGTGTCATTAATAAGCTAAATACCAACATAGAAAATGATCTTTCTCAGAGATCAAGACTCAGCAACCTTGTTGTTAAAAATAAAGAAGGGAGGTAGGCTTCAAAGATTAAAGTTTCAAAATAAATTTGACTTAATGGAGAGAGAAAATGAGCAACACAAGGTATAATACCAATAAGAAAAGAAAAATAAAGAAACCCAAATCAAGGAATGGAAGTAGATTGAAGCAATGAAACATAGTTGAAACAAACAGAAAAATGATAATCAGATTTATAAATTTCTAACATAGGAAAACCCTGTTATTCAAAGTGAAACCCTGCCAACTAAATTGCTTCCTAGCTAAAAGCAGGAACAAAGAGTAGTCAGAGATTATGTCAGTAAAAAAGATGAAAAAACATGTGCAGACACCTCCCTATCTTAGGTAAAAGTGTCACTGAAAAGCATAATCGGTAACAGGGTAAATCACTAATGCTTGGATAGAACTACTCCAGACTAATCAATACTTCATTGTTTGAAAGATTAGGCTTGAAGATTTTCCAGGTCCTAACAAGCTGCCAACTAGGTCTGTCTTTGACCTCAAGTTGGCTCTAAGTTTCAACTGTCAAACAAGGGTTTGCTGCTGTTTTATAACAGCAAACTGTTCAGTAACTTCTTTGCTGTTCCATTACGGTTACATAGGCCATTAAGGTGCTCTAGCATGTAGTTTTAGTCACAAGATGTTAGCACATGCATACCATAAGCTATGTAACACACCTAGAGATCTTTTAGAGCTGAAATAAAGCTGTTCTAAACACTAGCATACATGAAAATGAACACAGGTATTTTTGGTCAACATGACCCTGGATAAAACCCCCCCGGGGAAAACCAGTTTGGAATCTGAGTGTATAAATGTGGAGAATAGAAGGTGGAATACAACAAGTACAATAAACAGATGAACCCGATACAATAGCAGCTTGAACCAAGCTGAAACACAAGTCCAAATGAAGAAGATGCGCCCTAGGATGGTGCGCCCTCCTCACAAGTTGCCAAAACCACTAAACTGAAGCTCTCTGCCAACTGAAAGCTCTGATGGAGAAACCCTCCCACAGTACTCTGAATCTGTGTTGTAGCTCTCCACTGAAACTATCCTCACTGCAATCTGAGCTCTACAAGTCCTCCTTGCTAACTATGCGCCCTCCTCCTCAAGTGCACCCTCCTCCTAGCAAGAACAAGCTCCACCAATAACTTAAGGACTAAGCCTCATGGCTACCTCCATGAATGGGGGCGCCCAAGCTTTCCTCACTCAATGCATCCAACCTCATCCTCATGCTCCTCTCCCAACTCTCTTGGTGAACATAACAAGGAATAATGAGTCTCTCCTTTGCCCTTGTGCCCTCCTTAAGGAAGCATAAGGAAACCTAAAATATGTGTGGATGAGATCATCTCATCTCATCCCTAATCAATGGTTGAGATCATCTCAAAAGAATCTCAACTCTAAACCCACTTTACTTAAGTTTCCATAGTTTCACTTTATGTCCGTCAATTCACCCACAAAGTGAATTAATTGTCATTTTAGGCTAAAATGACCAAATTTCACTTTTGACTTGAATCTCCTAAGTCAGTGAAATTAGACATAAAGTACATGGTACATGGTACAAAGTACTTCCCACATGTGTTTAGAAGCTCACAAACACAAGGGGACCACTTTCCAAGGTACCCAAATCTCAACACTCCCTCTTATCGAGGAAAGTGCCCTTCACCCCCAATCTCATCCCTGTAGTGGACATGGTTGCCTACTGGCAAATACTCGATGAGTATGGATGTACCCTGATCAATGAAAGTAGTCTCTGACACATATTTGCTCAATCTGCATGATCTATAGACAGAAGTGTCTCTCCACCTACCCAAGATCACTTAGATCTTGGTATCAAACCAAAGATCTCAACCTTGGTCTCCCACCAAGGTTTAACATTGTTTTGCAGGTACATCATCTTTGGCAACCTCCTCATGAGACTCTTTCTCAAGCCTCCTTTCCATACTTAACCTTGACCTATAGGGGCATCCTTCATCTCCTTTCATTTTCCATCTCAATCCCCCTAGGGTCAACCAGGATTCCCCCCTTGTGGTGGTTCTATCATCACTAAAGTGAGGGGAGTGTTTATCTAAGGTGACAGTGGGTAAATACTCCCATAGTTGTCACACTTTTGTGGTTTGGGTTGGGCTTTTCCCAAGCTACGGATTGTGCAATAACAAGCATGACGGAGGCCCTCATATAGGATTTAAAGAAAATTATTTTCGAAGGAAATTCCACAGTAATCGTTGATCTCCTCAATCATAAGGTTCACCACCCCTCATGGGAAATCACTAGTAAAGAGGACTAGATCATGCAAGCTAAGGGTTGATTTGAATGTCTCAGGTTTGAACGTGTCAAAAGTATAGCCAATCAGGTGGTGGATTGGCTTACAAACCATACAATCACCATGATGATAGCTCAATGTTTAACTCTAGAAGACACCACCATGGGATAAATCATAAAAGGGGGAATGGTAAGTTGTTTTAGTCAAGATCATTAACCAAGGAATTCCCAAACACCCCTTTGGAGACCCAACGGCATTTATGATTAATGATGATAGACTGGACATGGATAATCCATAATGAGGGTTTATGCCTTGAGACATTCTCTAAGCAAGGAGAAGATTTACCCATACATCAATCACAAATTATAATGGTGTAGGACACCCAACACCTAAGAGGGCCCACATTTGTAGTAATACTCACCTACTTCTTAGGTAGAGAGCATGGAAAGGTTTTCCACCCTTAGTATATATCTTCAATTCTCTTCTCCATCACCTTAGACTTGCATGGGTGTCAATGAGCATGGAAAAACCTGGCAGGGAGGTGTTGCTCTAGAGGGTCGACAAAGGGTACAAAGGAGATGCAGAACAATCCCTTTGACACCCACGAGTGGTTTGAAAATTCCATGGCCCAACAAGGCATGGCACATCCAGGCTAGATCAGAAAAGATAAGATAAGATAAGAAAAATTAATTAATTTCCAACAAATGACCATTATAGTAGGTCAATGGCACTTGGGAGTACACTCCAATGCAAGAACATAGTGGGACTGCAAAAGCAACACATGTCACTAATCTACAAAAAGCAAAATACATAAAGAGCTAAACAATAGTAACCAAAATCAATATACAATGTCAATGTCAAACATAATATGTTGGTGACAAAACAACACAATGACCCAAAGCTCCTCTAAAATGGATTTGTAGCTATGTTGTAAGAAACTCCACCCCTTCTCCCTTTGTTTTCAAGGACAAAAATGCATCTGAAACACCATGAAATGTTTCAAGCAGCATTTCATGAGTCGAAAATGTTGCTCAAAATGCATGGGTATATTTCGACCTAAAACTACACATTTTGGCCTTCGACCAGCAAATTTTTGGCCCCACAAAGTACAATCTCATGCCCGTGATGTGGAGATATTTTGGCTATTCTTCACTTATGGCCACATGCCAACCCACTATGGCCACATGCCAACCCACTATGTGGGTTGTTACACCCATTATTACACTTTATTGTATTTTATTGTATTTTAGGGTAAGGTCCGCCTAGTCTCTTCCTTGGAGCTAGTCCCTTAAGTTTTAACCCTGGTGGAGTGATATAACTACACCACCTCCCTCATTTGTAAGATCATTGCATTCAAGAGAGTTTATCCATTCTTTTGCCTAAGGGCATCTATGTGTTCATCATTATGGCGTCGTTATATTTCAGCGTGTTTATTTTATTTGATTAGGTTCATTGGAAACTTCACCATAGATTCTCTACCTCATGATTTCTAACATGGTATCAAAGTGAGTGTGGATTTTTCTTCCTCTACGCAAACCTCTTTAAAGCTTTTTTTCAGATCTGAAATTAGGGTTTCAGCTCTATTTCAAGGTTGTTACAGATCTGAAATTAGGGTGGACTTGCAGATGAGCCGCCAAAGATTCACTAAGATGGACTTGGAGATGAGCTGCCAAAGATTGAACAATGACTTGTTCAAAATTCAGAATTCAGAAATCCAGCCGGCCAATATGGCCCTTTTTCAACTTTTTTACCACATTTCCACACCCTACAGGGAATTATAATAAGAGGCGTTGCATGATGAATTTTGTAAAAGGTTTAGCCTCCTAAGACTTAAACATGAGTTGTTTCTCTAGAGTGTTTTTTTTACTTGTTAATTATATTCTGTTGTCCAAGCAATTTATAATTTCCAAGTTTTTTCACTCAATTTCTCCAAAGCTGGAGTATATACTCATGGTTAGGCCTTAGCATGGTCATCTAAGCCTAGTGTCTAATGTATATTACCATGCTAAACATCCTCCTAGAAGTTTTATGGAAATGTGCCAAGTCCCCCTTAGGATTTTTAATTTTTTCAGTTAATAAAAAATTTCCCGTAAAACGGAATTTTTTAATTGTATTTTGAAGTTGTATTAAAAAAGTGATACTAGGAGGCATCATAGGCCTTGGGGGTGATCATTTTTTAACCTAGAGCACCCACTTTACCTAAGTACCCACTTTTGTGTGTGAAATTAGTGATTTCAATCACTAAAAAGTTAATTTTACTCACAAAACCCAAAAAAGACATAAAAAAATCTGGATTGCTAAAATTTAGCAAACTTGTCGAAAACATGTTTTGACATGTTTTGAGTCAAATAAAAGCTAGAAGGCTATGTGGCACCCATAGAAGCATTCTCATTGGTCAAAGTCTTTAGTTGAACTAAGGCTTGGTTGATTTCTAGCATATGCTTTGAGATTTGTGAGTTGACAATAAGAGAGGTGCGCCCCTCTTGAGGATAGGTGGCGCATTCCTAAAAGGGGTTGCCCACCTCTTGATAGGTGGTGCCCTCTACACTCTCCATCTATCACTTGTGACACTTGGGAGGAATAAGGAGAGAGGTGGTTGCCCACACTCTCACACTGAAATATCCCTGATCCCGTTGATCAAGATATTTGCTACTAATCTAATGTTTTGTCTCGTGGATCTGATACACTGGGGGTTTCTGGATGCGTTTTATCTTCAAATCTGATACTCTGGGGGTTTCTGGATGCGTTTCAGTTGTGTGTTTGAGATGTTTATGGTTATTGCATGTGCATGTTCTATATTTATGGTTTAAACAGTATATAGAGGATGCATGCGGAAATAAAGAACATCAACTGCCCAATAATATGTATTATGAGACTCAAGCATGGAAATACAATAACATACTGGAAATATAGAGTATAGTCGTCAGTTAGATCTCATGGATCTTCACTGGAATACAAGCAAATAGCATAAAAATACCCGTGATCAGAAGACGAAGGCAAATCTGATGCATGCACAGATAGATCGGCAAAATAGACGATTATGGAGAAGTACGGTAACCACTACAAGCTGGAAAACTCGTCTGGAAGGTTAGACCCGTCGGAATGAGCTGGAAACTGTCCCAATAGAAGCGCTTTGGCCTCTAGACTGAAATGGATGAGCGTCGGATGTCAGATCTGGTCTCTGAGGCACTGGATCTCAACCCCTGGGGGGTTTGCACACCTCCTAGGACACTGGATGCGCCCCAAATGATTCCATCAACGGAATCAGCTGCTATAGGACTCAAAACGATCGTCTCGCCAAATGCGGAACTGAGTCGGGAGGGTTTCCCAGGATTTGCTCTGATGCTCCGTCTGCAACCTCAAATGTCCTGTCAGAAGAGTTGCGCCCTAAATGGCTGGATGATGCGCCCTGCAAGATTCCACCGTCAGAATCTAATGGAAAGTGGCTCAATCTAAGTGCCCTGAATGGATCTCAACTGGGTCGGAAGGAAACTGCAATCTGAGCTCGGACCTCGTGCAGCTCCACAAACCCTCAATCTGACTTGCGCCCTCACTGGCTGAGTTGCGCACACTGCAACTGGATACTCCTGAATAGCACGGTGAGATACCTGGATGGTATCTTCGATGGGCTAGGGTGTGTCTCTCAACACCGAAACCGATCAATGGTGATGGTTTCCTCCAGAAATCCACAAAACAGTCAAGGTCAATTCTCTTCCTCCTCTGGGAACTCTCAACATCAAATCATAACAATGCATAATGAGGAATTAGGTCAAATTCCTCCCTTTATACCCTTCCCGATCTAATTCACCATTGACCTCACTTAAGCTAGGCATTTTTCCTCCTAAGATGAATAATTAATTAATTAAGTCCCCATTTAGCACCTTTTCATTCTAATTCTTCGTTGACTTAGGCTTAAGTGACTTTTCCTAAGCTTTTTGGCTTAATTCATCGTTTAGCCACCAAATCACCCTTATTTCTCCATCTTGTTCCCTGTTTGAGCCTGACTATAGTCTACGGGAACACATAGACTACTAAGTCACTCCCTACTAGCCTACTCTTGGGAACGGGACATCACACACACTTGGCTTTCTATACTCTCCAAGTGGTGTGCCCTTCTTCTTCAAGTGGTGCGCCCTCCTTCTCTTGGCTCTCTTGACTCTCTCTATAAATAAAAGCATTCTCTCATTTGGCAAGCTAGTTGGAGCTTGGAAAGAATAGCTTGTTGTATCTCTATCATTGTAACACTCTTTGCTTATTGGAATAAAAGAAGACTT
>ML832541.1:20311-32718 GCA_009831015.1 Picea engelmannii
GTAGGTAGGCTGAAAGAGACTTTCGGGCCAGGATCAATGCCCATACTTCCATGGATTTGGCCTGAGTTGGCATACATACTTTTTCAGAACAGTTTCAAACTTTATGTGCTTAGCGTTACCCCTCATATTGTATGTGGTCTTACACTGGTGATTTTCATCACAAATGTCAGAGGTTTGCAGAATAACACTGATAGAGAATTCAATGGACTAGGGACACATAGTTGATGCACACTTTCATGGATATTGTTTCCATTATGAAGTTTTTCTTGCACCTGTGTGCTTAGTTTGGAGTATTGTGATATCAGTTGATCGATTTGGGTGGAGGAGACTCATCTTTTTCATTTTTTTGGATGGGTTATCATGGCTCATGCAGTGGTGCTCTTTTATATTTGATGGATCAGCCTTCTAGTGGGTATCTTTGGTGACTTTCATGAGATGCTCGACTTAGTGATAGAGCACCCTAGATCACATGGATCTTTTCATCTTTGTAGTGTTATGCTTGGTATATTTGCTCGTCATTTCTAGAGAGCACTCCACTTCTACATATTGTACTATGATGATCTAGCCCTTGCATTGGTATTGTCTAATGAGATGAGGCTCTTATGGAGAAACCAATTTTGCAAACATCATATTGGCGAATATATCGCCAAGGGTCAGGAAAACAACTTATTGTTAACATCAGGAAAATATCGGAAAATATTGGCAAACTTAAAAAATACAAAAATATATTTTTTTTCAATTTTTTAAACATCTAAAGCAACAACAACATCAAATAAATACATTTCCATATAAATATAAAAGAAAACTGATATATAAGATGTCTAGTGACACATCACACATCAATACTAAATAATGTCCTAAGTCTTGACTCCTAAGCGTTCAAATATCATCAAAAAATATAATAAATGTATCTCATCATCATGAATCATCTACAATGAAATTAGATAAATAAACTAGTGTTCTCTTTGCCTCTTTTACTGGAAAAGGTAATGACTTTTCCTCTAAATGAAGAAGGCCCTAGGGCTGGCGCTGGACTTTGATGTCCTCTAGAAGAAGAAGGAGAAGTTAGACTCTGACATCCTCTGCTGGTGCTACTGCTAAGTCCAACTCGTTGTCTTTGAGTCAGTGAAGGTGGTGGCACACTCCTAGTGTCAATAGCCACCTCTTGTAAAGGTGTACGCTCTAGAACATCCTCCTCCTGTAACCAATCAGGGGCTGACTCCACGACAGGCCTCTCAGTCCTAACCCTCCATGCAGTAGTGGTGTCAATCCCATCCAACGAAATGGCCTCCATGTCAGGTTTTTTCTGAAACTGCCTCATTCACAATCAGAGATTGTAGTAGACGTAGACCATGTCATTAAGGCACTAGGATTCCATCTTGTATGAGGGTCATAAATTATAAATTATAATACATAATTTAGAGGGTGATGGGGCATAAAATTATAATTTCTAATGAATTCAAAATTTAATTTGAAAATTTTTAACCTGTTGCGCTTCTTGGTGTATATTTTTTCAATTACACTCCAATTGCGCTTGCATCCTAAACAACTACATGTTTGGCTAAGCCCCTGAATGGCAAGTTTTTGTAAATTGGGTACTCTTGAGCCATAGCTTGTCCACCTAGCATCTACAACAAATAAGAGAAACATAAGAAAATACATTGAAATTTGGAACAAAGGAAGAAGAGACAATGAAATTTGAAACAAAATGAAGCTTACTTGGCATTTTGGTCTTCTTGTCTTAAATAGCCATGTCAAAGCCAAATGTTCTAGTGGCCATCCTATATATTTCCATTTCTTTAGAAACCTCCTCACGTTCTTGTGGACTTGGCACCATCCTCTGAACACATGTGAGGAATCCATCCATAACCTCAACATCAAATCTAAAACCATAGGAGCAAGAGAACACGGGGTTGAGATAGATCCTCGCAGCATGAATGGGGCGATGGAGTGTATTGTTCCATTGCTTATCAATCACCCTCCATATCAATAATCGTTTCTCATATCCCTCATCCCCCTTGTCCTCATAATAGACACAAATGGATTCTTTGGCCCTATTCATGGTCTCATACAAGTAGCCCATTGCAAGCTTGTCTCCATCAACCAATTGAATAACCTTTACCAAAGGTTCGCTAATGGCACACATGTCTTCCACTCCTACCCAAAAACACACTTGGTATTACACTAGAAGAACCTATCAGAAAAAATGAAGAAAATTCTCGTTTGAAAAACCTCAATCACGAGCTACTAGAACAAATCAGAAAATTGAAAGAAGAGAAACTTGAAAATCCAGACATTAAAGCTCAAGAAGATGCCAATCCAGTTGAAGAAAAAACATATAGAGATGTTGGAGTACAAACGATGGAAGATCCAAGTATACTTACTAATCGAAATTCAGCCATTAACAAAGCGACATCGGTACATGAAGAAAATCATATATCGAAGTTAAATGAAGAAAACACTACAAGTATGATAAGGAAAAATCATGTTATAAATCTTTATCGACACCCAAATCATAAGAACAAATATCTTAACTAGTTAGAATGTCAATGTTATTCAGGACGAGAATGACTAACTTATTGTCCGAAAAATATTGATACCAACCCAAGTAAATCTCATGATAATCATTCATCGTGGAAGTGCAACATTCTGCAAAAGATTGAATTAGGATGGTCTCACCCTTTCACAATTCGACAGTGCTGCTCAACTCTGCATCATTCATATCATTTGGTATCATCAATCTTAACAACACCAAAAATAGAGAGTCATGTGAAGACATTGCAAGCCAGAACGAAGAAGTAAGCCTCTCCATAAACATGCTTTGAGGACAAAACATTTCTAAGGGGAAGGCAATGTAACAAACATAAATATATATAAATATGTAAATATAAATAAATATAAATAACTAATAAGTAATTATTAATTATGAAGAGACATGACATATGAAAGGTCATGTCTCTTATGAAAGGGCACCCCTGTGCGAGATATATATACAAGCCCTCATTCCTCGTTCGTAAGAATCTCATATATCATATTCTTATACATTATTATTTAATATATTTACTATCCTTAATGGATTATTGTGTACTGTCCTATTTATATTGGATATTTACATAGTGAATTGGCTTGGTTCACCACATCTGGTCAAGTTGACATAAATTCATAAGGTCACCTCTGACTGCAGAGTAGGGGAATCCAAAAATGGGGACATTACAATTTGAGTTGCATGCACATGGATCTATGCCCTTGACACACTTGATGACAGGTTGGATTTGGTCATTGAGGTTTCATGCACATTCTTTGAGTGCACCCTTGTTCTAAGGGGTTGTTTTAACAACCATTGCTCATTTTGCACATATATCTATGTAGAACCACTTTTAATGGGATAACTATGTAGAACCACTTTATATGGGAATATGAAGTAGTAGGATCATTGTCATCATTATCATCATCATCCAATGCCGGTAACTGCGAGTAGAATCTGCCATCATTAAACTGGATGTCACTGGAAGGAGAGGGATCGCTAGTGATAGAACACCCATCACTATGTTGCACATTTGAAGAGAGCTCATGAGTGGATTTCTCATCAGAGGAAGGCCCATCGTTGGACTGCTCATCAAAAGAAGGTTATGACTAGGTTGCATATCATTGTCAAAAGAGGGAAGGTTGGAAGAGACATCTGGAATAGAAGAGGTGTTAACTGAACAAGTAGGCCCATAAATCCCCATAGATTGTTTAAAAGAAGAGCTCAAAAGGGTACCCATGGGTGTGCTGAGACTCGATGGAAATGTGGTAAGATCCACTACAACAAGTTGAGAGTAATCAACAAGTAACTCTGCTAAAGAAGAAGAGGTATGTTTCATGGAGACATGCTTATAATCATCACCTAGATCATCATTGGAAAGAAGTGATGGAAGAGATCCTGGTAGACCATGAGGAACATGCTCATTAGAGATAGCCTCATGATGCTTAGTCACATGGTGAGTGATGGGGTTATAAAGACGATAGCCCCTTGGAAAGATTCATTGTAGCCAACCATAGTCTAGTGAAGAGTGTACTTGACATGTAATATAGCATGCCTTCCATGAGGTGGGTGGATTCATGCACCTGATCCAAAATCAAGAAATGTGAAATAGAGGGTTATTGCCCATGCAAGCGCTCATAAAGAGTCATACTAGAGACATCATAAATAGGTGTGTAGTTGATGTAAATGCTGCATAGATAATTGCTTACCCTTAGAAGGAAAGTTTCATGGTCTAAGTGTGAAGCATACAATAGGTGATTTCCATGAAAGCCCTATTCTTCTGCTCAGCCACACTGTTTTGTTGAGGAGCATAAGGGATAATGTACTGCCAATAGATGCCATTAGAGCAAAGAATTTGACAAAAGTCATTATTCTCCTACCCCATCGGATTTGAGACACTTGATCTTTTGCTGTTTTTGAACTCCTGGAATATGGCAAATACCTCGTTCTTGGATTTAATGGTGTAGACCCATAGAAAATGAGAAAAATCATTAATAAAAGAAGTGAGGAAGTACTTGGCTCCCCCAAGAGAAGAAGTGGCCACAGGACCACATATATCACTCTGTAATATGTATTAACTCAAGGGCTTTAGACTATAGAGGCTTGTGAGTTTCCCTTTGGAAAGGACTCTTGATGATACTTGCTCATCACACATCCCTCACAAACACCACTGGGAAGGTTAATCTATGGAAGGCCTTCAACAAGGTGGAAAATACGACTCATGTGCCTCAAGGATCCATAGTTGGTGTGACTGAGACATAAGTACCATGGCTTGTTGTCATCCTTTGCATTGGCCACCATTGTGATGAATTTATTCAAAGGTGGAGGTGGAGAAGACTTCCCTAACTTGTAGATGCACTCAAATTCATCTCAATATCTAGAGGTAATAACTTTGAAGTTGTCTTTGATGTCTTTAACAATCCAACCATTTGGCCAAAATTCCACCTTCTTATTGGTGTGAGTAATGTGGTAAATAGAGAGAAGATTTGGTTCCATTGCAAGAACATGGAGAACATTTTTGGATTGAGCATTATTAATGTACCGCCAATAGATGCCATTAGAGCAAAGAATTTGACAAAAGGCATTACTAATGCATTATTCTACCTGTTTCCGCCTTTATACACACCTGGGTAACATGGAAGAAATCTTCAATCCACTTGGTGTGTCCTTGGGGGCAAGTTAGAGTTAAGGTGCTGTCACCTAATCCTCAACTTCTCCGTCTAGGCCAACTTCTAGCGAAGCCAAGGGGGGTGGTCCCTAAAGAAAATAATCTAATGCTTGAACTAATCTAAGTAAAATAAACAAATCTAGGAGTTTATTATAAAAGACAATACATAAAGTAAATCTACTCTAAGAGCACATATCAATCAACCACCACAAGATACATAAAGAAATACTTGCATGAAAAGGATACTTAAGATAACAAGATGCAAGTAAATAGGGAAATACTTCAAGATTAAATATAAATGACTGAGAAGTAAAAGTACTTGAAACAAATGGCATTGTAAAATGTGTAATGAGACCAGTGCCTTAAAAGTATTGTGGGCAATTGTTGATCGCGTGTTTTATTAGATTGTCCTTTGAAAGTAGGTTAGTGAGATAAATTTTATTTGCAATGAAAATAAAGTGTTTGAGAGCTAATCTATATTTGGCCCTTCAGAGAACATTCCTAGAGTGGAGGTTGAGCTTGCCGAATATCCAACAGGGAGAGTGTCACTCTGATTTTGCACACAAGCCCAAGAGAATGTGGGAGATCTGATAGGGAGAACCTAGATCTCAAAGTTCCCGCCAGATTTCTTGCACAAACTCTCTTACGTTTCCACTGAATCAATACTTCTTAAGGATTTCCCTATTAATCTATCCGCATTGACCAGCCCAACGTGTATGGAACTTACTCCTAGAAGATCGAGACAAGCTCGCAACTGGAAGGGTCAGGAACAACACTGGGAGCTCAGGGGAAATGTTTATTTTAAACAATAAAATAAAATGCTAAAAGGGAAATGTTTTTCTAATTTCTAAGTCTTCACTGACCAGCCTCTTGCGAGGAGCTGAGGAGATGGTTTATTTTCCAACTTTGAAATTGCATAAAAGAAAGCTAAACTAGCAATTAGTGTTCTACTTTGCAAAAGGGAAACTAATCTAAGATTGTGATTTGTTTTAGCTTATTCTTTATGTGAGATTTGTTTTGAAATGTAAAGCAAGAAAAGAGAACTAAATAAAAATGCTCCAAACCACAACACCAACCCCCCTAAGGGGAAACACAAAGTGAGGCCTCCCTTGGCTCACTTATTTTATTATCTCGGTTACAATGGTCTCTTGAAGAGACTTTGGATCTCTTTAAATAGACATATGGATCTTTATAATGATGGATCAAGGTTTTTACAATGTACAAAATGTCTTAGGAAGTTCTATGGTGCTCCTGGAAGTCCCAAACGCTCCAAATCCGCCAAGCTTTGGTAGAATCTCCCCTTGTTTATTTGATAACCTGCACAAAACAACAAACAAAAGAGAGCAAAAGATGGCCAAAAACACTTTAAGAGTGTCTTTGGTTATTAGTAGAAAACCCAAAATAAAAGTTAAAAACTATAAAAATATGCAAGAAGGAACTAAGAAAATCAAGCCAAAAAACTTGTTTCCTTAGGGTCTTTTGTGGCTGTTATAAAACAGCAAATTAAATCACTCGAATGCTAGATTTAAACAATATAAACACTTGGAAAATATTTACTTTTATCCCTCTAAAAAGTTTCAGAAAATTACTTGCATAAAGGGACTCTTTTCCTATGCTAGATCTAGATCTTTAAGATAGAAATTTTAGAAGCAAAAATAGATCTATGCTACCACTTGCATGCATGAAAGGAACTAAAAGATTTAGCTTTGAAATTAGATCCAAACTTGCTTGCATATATATATATATATATATATATATATATATATATATATATATATAAAGTAACCAAGAAAGTTTGATTTAGACGGAAGGAGAAGAGAACAAGCTTGTGCTTGGAATGTCTTGGGCAATGGAGTCCTTGGTGAATTGAGGAGGGATCTTCTTCAAAAGACTTAGAAGAGAGGAAGAGTCCAGCTAGATCTTCCACTTCTCCAAGTTGAGGTATCTACTACTTCAATCACTTGCAAACAAAAGGGTTAGAAGATGGTATCACCGACAAAAGAGATCTCAACATACAATATGTTAAATCAAAGATATTGCATATAAAACCTCTTAAATAAACGAATAGTAAGACTACTAATCAAATCAGCTTAGTAATCCTACCCTAGTGAGTAATAGTACTCCTATAAGGGCAAATTAACCACAATATAAAGACAAGCAAAATAAAATGATATCGCCTCATACACATAAGCATCCACACACTTGGACAATGCACCAATTTGACCTCCAAAGTCTTCTTTTATTCCAATAAGCAAAGAGTGTTACAATGATAGAGATACAACAAGCTATTCTTTCCAAGCTCCAACTAGCTTGCCAAATGAGAGAATGCTTTTATTTATAGAGAGAGTCAAGAGAGCCAAGAGAAGGAGGGCCCACCACTTGAAGAAGAGGGGCACATCACTTGGAGAGTATGGAAAGCCAAGTGTGTGTGATGTCCCGTTCCCAAGAGTAGGCCAGTAGGGAGTGACTTAGTAGTCTATGTGTTCCCGTAGACTATAGTCAGGCTCAAACAGGGAACATGATGGAGAAATAAGGGTGATTTGGTGGCTAAACGATGAATTAAGCCAAAAAGCTTAGGAAAAGTCACTTAAGCCTAAGTCAACGAAGAATTAGAATGAAAAGGTGCTAAAGGGGGACTTAATTAATTAATTATTCATCTTAGGAGGAAAAACGCCTAGCTTAAGTGAGGTCAATGGTGAATTAGATCGAGAAGGGTATAAAAGGAGGAATTTGACCTAATTTCTCATTATGCATTGTTATGATTTGATGTTGAGAGTTCCCAGAGGAGGAAGAGAATCGACCTTGACTGTTTTGTGGATTTCTGGAGGAAACCACCACCATTGATCGGTTTCGGTGTTGAGAGACACACCCTAGCCCATTGGAGATACCATCCAGGTATTTCACCGTGCTATTCAGGAGTATCCAGTTGCAGTGTGCGCAACTCAGCCAGTGAGGGCGCAAGTCAGATTGAGGGTTTGTGGAGCTGCACGAGGTCCGAGCTCAGATTGCAGTTTCCTTCCGACCCAGTTGAGATCCAGCTAGGGTGCTTAGATTGAGCCACTTTCCATTAGATTTTGATGGTGGAATCTTGCAGGGTGCATCATCCAACCATTTAGGGCGCAACTCTTCCGACAGGACATTTGAGGTTGCAGACGGAGCATCAGAGCAGATCCTAGGAAACCCTCCCGACTCATTTCCGCATTTGGCGAGACGATCATTTTGAGTCCTATAGCAGCTGATTCCGTTGATGGAATCATTTGGGGCGCATCTAGTGTCCCAGGAGGTGCGCAAACCCCCCAGGGGTCGAGATCCAGTGCCTCAGAGACCAGATCTGACATCCGACGCTCATCCATTTCAGTCTAGAGGCCAAAGCGTTTCTATTGGGACAGTTTCCAGCTCATTTCGACGGGTCTAACCTTCCAGACGAGTTTTCCAGCTTGTAGTGGTTACCGTACTTCTCCATAATTGTCTATTTTGCCGATCTATCTGTGCATGCATCAGATTTGCCTTCATCTTTTGATCACGGGTATTTTTATGCTATTTGCTTGTATTCCAGTGAAGATCCATGAGATCTAACTGACGACTATACTCTATATTTCCAGTATGTTATTGTATTTCCATGCTTGAGTCTCATAATACATATTATTGGGCAGTTGATATTCTTTATTTCCGCATGCATCCTCTATATACTGTTTAAACCATAAATATACAACATGCACATGCAATAACCATAAACATCTCAAACATACAACTGAAACTCATCCAGAAACCCCCAGAGTATCAGAACTGAAGATAAAACGCATCCGGAAACCCCCAGTGTATTAGATCCGTGAGACAAAACGTTAGATCAGTAGCAAATATCTTGATCAGTGGGATCAAGGATATTTCAGTGTGAGAGTGTGGGCAGCCACCTCTCTCCTTACTCCTCCCAAGTGTCACAAGTGATAGATGGAGAGTGTAGAGGGCACCACCTCTCAAGAGGTGGGCAACCCCTTTTAGGAATGCGCCACCTATCCTCAAGAGGGGCGCACCTCTTTTATTGTCAACTCACAAATCTCAAAGCATATGCTAGAAATCAACCAAGCCTTAGTTCAACTAAAGACTTTGACCAATGAGAATGCTTCTATGGGTGCCACATAGCTTTCTAGCTTTTATTTGACTCAAAACATGTTTCCGACAAGTTTGCTAAATTTTAGCAGTCCAGATTTTTTTGTCTTTTTTGGGTTTTGTGAGTAAAATTAACTTTTTAGTGATTGAAATCACTAATTTCACACACAAAAGTGGGTACTTAGGTAAAGCGGGTGCTCTAGGTTAAAAAATGAACCCCCAAGGCCTATGATGCCTCCTAGTATCACTTTTTTAATACAACTTCAAAATACAATTAAAAAATTCCGTTTTACGGGAAATTTTTTATTAATTGAAAAAATTAAAAATCCTAAGGGGGACTTGGCACATTTTCCATAAAACTTCTAGGAGGATGTTTAGCATGGTAATATACATTAGACACTAGGCTTAGATGACCATGCTAAGGCCTAACCATGAGTATATACTCCAGCTTTGGAGAAATTGAGTGAAAAAACTCGGAAATTATAAATTGCTTGGACAATAGAATATAATTAACAAGTAAAAAAAACACTCTAGAGAAACAACTCATGTCTAAGTCTTAGGAGGCTAAACCTTTTACAAAATTCATCATGCAATGCCTCTTATTATAATTCCCTGCAGGGTGTGGAAATGTGGTAAAAAAGTTGAAAAAGGGCCATATTGGCCGGCTGGACTTCTGAATTCTGAATTTTGAACAAGTCATTGTTCAATCTTTGGCAGCTCATCTGCAAGTCCATCTTAGTGAATCTTTGGCGGCTCATCTGCAAGTCCACCCTAATTTCAGATCTGTAACAACCTTGAAACAAAACTGAAACCCTAATTTCAGATTTGAAAAAAAGCTTTAAATAGGTTTGCATAGAGGAAGAAAAATCCACACTCACTCTGATACCATGTTAGAAATCATGAGGTAGAGGATCTATGGTGAAGTTTCCAATGAACCTAATCAAATAAAATAAACACGCTGAAATATAACGACGCCATAATGATGAACACATAGATGCCCTTAGGCAGAAGAATGGATAAACTCTCTTGAATGCAATGATCTTACAAATGAGGGAGGTGGTGTAGTTATATCACTCCACCAGGGTTAAAACTTAAGGCACTAGCTCCAAGGAAGAGACTAGGCCGACCTTACCCTAAAATACAATAAAATACAATAAAGTGTAATAATGGGTGTAACAACCCACAACTACCTATAAGTCGGCCCTTAAAGGGCCTCAATTACCCACATAGTGGGTTGGCATGTGGCCATAAGTGAAGAATAGCCAAAATATCTCCACATCACGGGCATGAGACTGTACTTTGTGGGGCCAAAAATTTGCTGGTCGAAGGCCAAAATGTGTAGTTTTAGGTCGAAATATACCCATGCATTTTGAGCAACATTTTCAACTCATGAAATGCTGCTTGAAACATTTCATGGTGTTTCAGGTGCATTTTTGTCCTTGAAAACAAAGGGAGAAGGGGTGGAGTTTCTTACAACATAGCTACAAATCCATTTTAGAGGAGCTTTGGGTCATTGTGTTGTTTTGTCACCGACATATTATGTTTGACATTGACATTGTATATTGATTTTGGTTACTATTGTTTAGCTCTTTATGTATTTTGCTTTTTGTAGATTAGTGACATGTGTTGCTTTTGCAGTCCCACTATGTTCTTGCATTGGACTGTACTCCCAAGTGCCATTGACCTACTATAATGGTCATTTGTTGGAAATTAATTAATTTTTCTTATCTTATCTTATCTTTTCTGATCTAGCCTGGATGTGCCATGCTTTGTTGGGCCATGGAATTTTCAAACCACTCGTGGGTGTCAATGGGATTGTTCTGTATCTCCTTTGTACCCTTTGTCGACCCTCTAGAGCAACACCTCCCTGCTAGGTTTTTCCATGCTCACTGACACCCATGCAAGTCTAAGGTGATGGAGAAGAGAATTGAAGATATATACTAAGGGTGGAAAACCTTTCCATGCTCTCTACCTAAGAAGTAGGTGAGTATTACTACAAATGTGGGCCTTCTTAGGTGTTGGGTGTCCTACACCATTATAATTTGTGATTGATGTATGGGTAAATCTTCTCCTTGCTTAGAGAATGTCTCAAGGCATAAACCCTCATTATGGATTATCCATGTCCAGTCTATCATCATTAATCATAAACGCTGTTGGGTCTCCAAAGGGGTGTTTGGGAATTCCTTGGTTAATGATCTTGACTAAAACAACTTACCATTCCCCCTTTTATGATTTATCCCATGGTGGTGTCTTCTAGAGTTAAACATTGAGTTATCATCATGGTGATTGTATGGTTTGTAAGCCAATCCACCACCTGATTGGCTATACTTTTGACACATTCAAACCTGAGACATTCAAATCAACCCTTAGCTTGCATGATCTAGTCCTCTTTACTAGTGATTTCCCATGAGGGGTGGTGAACCTTATGATTGAGGAGATCAATGATTACTGTGGAATTTCCTTCGAAAATAATTTTTTTTAAACCCTATATGAGGGCCTCCGTCATGCTTGTTATTGCACAATCTGTAGCTTGGGAAAAGCCCAACCCAAACCACAAAAGTGTGACAACTATGGGAGTATTTACCCACTGTCACCTTAGATAAACACTCCCCTCACTTTAGTGATCATAGAACCACCACAAGGGGGGAATCATGGGTGACCCTAGGGGGATTGAGATGGAAAATGAAAGGAGATGAAGGATGCCCCTATAGGTCAAGGTTAAGTATGGAAATGAGGCTTGAGAAAGAGTCTCACGAGGAGGTTGCCAAAGATGATGTACCTGCAAAACAATGTTAAACCTTGGTGGGAGACCAAGGTTGAGATCTTTGGTTTGATACCAAGATCTAAGTGATATTGGGTAGGTGGAGAGACACCTCTGTCTATAGATCATGCAGATTGAGCAAATATGTGTCAGGGTACATCCATACTCATCGAGTATTTGCCAGTAGGCAACCATGTCCACTATAGGGATGAGATTGGGGGTGAAGGGCACTTTCCTCGATAAGAGGGAGTGTTGAGATTTGGGTACCTTGGAAAGTGGTCCCCTTGTGTTTGTGAGCTTCTAAACACATGTGGGAAGTACTTTGTACCATGTACCATGTACTTTAT
>ML832541.1:66516-77569 GCA_009831015.1 Picea engelmannii
AGTAAGTGAAAAAACACTCCAGAGTATAACTCACGCTTAGGACTTAAGGTGGCTAAGACCTTTTACAAATTCATCATGCCAACACCTCTTATTACAATTTTTTATGGAAATGTAGAGTAACCAGGTGGTCTCTTTGACCGACTAAATTTCTGAACTCTGAATTTTGAACAATAATGTTCAATCTTTGGCAGCTCGCTGGAAATTCACCATAGTGCAACTTGGTGGATAACAGGGCGCATGGCCTTAGTGTCGTGTGGGGTCCAACCAAGGGGGGCACACCTCCTTTGAGCCTTGGAGGTTGAAATGGGCACACAATTCAAGGTAGAAAGGTGGTTGTTAGAAGGATAAAGAGAGGGGTTGAGGGCGAGGGTCACACACATTCCTCATTTGTGAGATTGAGCAAGTGACCTGAAGAGGGAACTTGGGCTAGAAATAACAGCTGAGGTAGAGGGCGAGTTCTGGGCTATGTTTGGGCAGCCAGTGGAGGCCGAACCCAGGCCATACTGGGCAACAAAAGGAGGCTGAACTCAGGCCACAAACAATAGTCTTTAGAGGGTCGATTCTAGAGCACTTCAAGCAGGGAGGAGGAGGCTGAATCATGGTCGAATAAGCTCAACCAACCACAGGTCGTACCAACCAGCAGAGTACAGGTCGTACGCTGGCTATACAAGCAGGCTCGTATAGGGCTGTACAACAATTTGCTGGGCTGATATTTTGCTAAGGAAGGAGAGGAATTTTGCCGGGAACTTTTATAAGAAATTTCTTATTTTCTGCTTCTGTAAAATTTCTCTAGAATGCCCAATATAAGCCCCTCTTTGCTGGTTTTCCCCACATTGGGGTTTCCAGGGTATTTTCTAGTGTTGTCTGTTTATGTGCTTGGTCTCTGTTTATGCTTCTGTTGTTAATTTTTTGGTTTATAACTGAGTTGTAATATGTATGCATAATTTTCTGAATTTAGATCAACCGCATAAATTTCTGGGTTAAACAAATTATTGGCATAATATTCTGGTTGTTGAGTTATAGGAAGTCAACATGGTATCAGATCTCAAGCCTCTGAGTATAGAAGGAGCCAAGTTATTTGCTGTGTAGACCAGGGAGTGAATCAACAAGGGGACATGTGACTAGAAAGTGTGTGGGAGTTAGAGCAACTGACTCAAATGGCCAGTGCAGGATTAAGGTTTGAAGACACGCTGGAGGGCGCCTCAAACTTCAGTCCATGGAGGGAGCGAATGGGTTTGCTGTTGGAGGAGAATGGATGGTGGGAGTTTGCTGTAGGGAAGGAAGTACTTCCAGTTGATCCAACACAACAAGCAGTCCATCTCAAGAAGGATGCGGAGACAAGGAGGATTATTGTTGATGGAGTCAAGGACCACATCATTCCTCAACTGTCTGGCAAGAAGACAACTAAGGATATGTGGGAGGCCCTAAAGAAGTTGTACCGGTCTGATAACCAGAGAAGAAATATGCTTCTCAGAGAGAAGCCAAGAAGCACGAAGATGGCCAAGGGAGAGCCAATGGTTACTTACCTCACAAAGTTCACTTAGATAAGAGATGAACTGGCAGTTGTTGAAGAGGTTGTGGATGAGATTGAGTTGGTGAGGACAACCTTGAATGGATTCACCAAGCAGTGGGAAGTCTTTGTCCGAGGAGTGGTGGCTCGGGAGAAACTCCCTGATTGGGAGAGGTTATGGGATGACTTCACCTAGGAGGAGTTGAGAATTGATGCCACTTAGGCTAGCTAGCCAAAGAGTGAAGAGGAGGAGAATGTGGCTCTTCATATGAAGAAGAGCAATGGAGGAGGTTCTAGGGACATGAGCAAAGTGAAATGCTTTACATGTCACAGGACTGGCCACTATGCTAGCTGGTGTCCCAACAAGAAGAAGGAGGCACATGTAGCAGTAACAACATCTCTGCTGAGATAGATGAGTTTGCAGAGAAACTCGAGGAGGAATTTTCTTTGGTTGCCTCTCTTTCGAGCAACAATGTTGCAGAGTTGGAGGACATTGGGGGATGGTTTGTGGACAGTGGATCATCTTGCCATATGACGTAATGAGGTCGGTGTTCCTTAGTGTTCTGGAGACGGGCTCAGACTTGCATGTGAGATGTGGGACTAGCACCATGCATGCAGTGAAGGGGGTTGGATGTGTCAGATTCTAGCCAGAGTCAGGTGGTTCTTGTTAGATTTTGTTACATTTTCAGTAGCAATAGATTTACCAAAGTATTTAGATCTTCTTTTACATTCAACAACCCTATAGTGAAAATATTGTTAAATTTGGCAGCATCGACAGTCATTCTCCAATGAGAGGCCATATGGGGCACCCTGAGGCTAGCCAGGGAGATTTGGAGAATCAACTAGTCTTGTGAGGTATTGACAAAAGCCAGCGGGGAACGTACAACCTCTGTGAGTCAAACCTAAAGTCAGGACGAACGAGATGCTATGTGATCTTGTGAGTCAAGATGTAAGTCTAATGCAAAAGTCAGGGGGAACGTACAACCTCTTTGAGCATAGACAGTCTAGTACAAAAGTTAGGGGGAATATACAACCTCTGTGAGCATAGACAGACTAGTGCAAAAGTCAGGGGGAACATACAACCTCTGTGAGCCTAGTCAAGCCTTGTGAGCCTAGTCAAGCCTTGTGAGCCATGAGCAAAAGTTAGGTTGAACGTAAAATTCCTATGAGATAGAAACAAACAATCTTCTTGATATTGAAAATGATGTAAATGTATTGATTTAGTGCATTGGCACGTGTGACATTATCCACCATGAAGAAATTCGAGTTACCATGTAAAGAGTTGAGTTGAATGTGAAGGTTGAGTTGTAAAAGTCAAAATTGCATGTCTAGGTCAAAGTCAAAGTTGTCAAGTTTTTGTTGCATGTCGCATGTTGCATGCATGCATGTTGCATGTATGTCTAGTTGCATGTTGCATGTATGACTTGCATTGTATGCATGCATGACATGTGCATGCTGAGTTAGTTCACATGCTTTGCCAAGTCACAAGGGCGAGTTGTATTCTTAACAAGTCAAGTTCTAAATTCGAACTCAAGCATAAAGCTAAGTTATGACTAGCATGCAAACTAGTTTCTAATTTGAGTCCTCTCCTTCATCTCTCCATTCCTATATAAGCAGAGGTCGACCCTGTTTCTTGTCATTGTGTTTTGTAGTGTGAGGGTGTGAGTGCTTGTTTAATGTGCTGATGTATATTTGTATTAAAAGGCAGTGAGTGCGTGTTACAGTGCTGATATATATATCAGTGTTAGCAGACTGCATAGATATCTGTGTTATGCAGTGTAAGGCTGTTAGGAGAGGCAGCATATCACTCCAGAAAGGCAGTGTATATCTCTGTTAGGAGAGGCTGCATATCAGTCCAGAAAGGCAACATATATCTCTGTTAGGAGAGGCTGCATATCAGTCAAGAAAAGGCTGCATATATCTTTGTTTGAAAAGGCTGCATATCATTCCAAAAAAGGTAGCAAAGCAACACCCAGGCAGTGCATAGTTTGTTCCACAGTGCTGGTCGATAACAGGAGATTATATTAGCAAAGTCTCTCTACTCCTACAGGTCATACAATCTGGTTTAAGTCGTCTTGGAAAGCTCATTTAAGAGGATAATTTCATGGTGGATATTTGTAATTGATCATACTTTATTAATGCAATAAAAGGAGATTGTTTGCTGGGGTTTCCCCAGGGTACATGTGTTGTGATCTTGCATGCTGGTAAATTCTTATGATTATAGCTGTTCTGGTTGATGAATTATGTTAAGCTAAATTCAAAGTACAATCAGAATTTAAAGAAGTACTTACAGTATTAAATCAAGCTCGAAATTTAACATGGTATTAGAGCTTAGGGTGTGAATAAGCTTGTTGAAGTGCAACAGCAGGGTACACACAGATCCAAGCGAGCTTGATCAAGTTTCCAGCGTGAGGTCCATCGCATCCTCCATTTCTGTCACAGCCAAGGATAGGATTGAAGGAGCATCCAACTTCAATGTATGGAAGCTCCGAATATTGAATATCTTGAAAGAGCATGAACTTGAGCAGTATGTGACCACAGTGATGGAGGAACCCACCACTAATGCAGGAAGAGCAACCTTCAGGAAAAGTCAAGCAAAGGCCAAGTGAATCATCTTTGACTCAGTCAAAGACAGTATAATGCCAACAATGACTTCATTAATGACTGCCAAGGAATGTATGGATACCTTGGTAAATCTGTATGAGAAACATTCATCAAGTCAGAAGAGGACACTTAAGCACAAGCTTAAGTATTTGAAGATGGAGAAAGGTGAATCAATAGCATCTTTTTGTTCTAGGATAGCCTAGATCAGAGATCAACTTTTGGTCACAGGTGTCACAGTGGATGATGATGATTTAGTGCAAGCCATATTTGATGGTCTTCCTTCATGGGAGACTTTCCTATCCAGTGTGAGTGGGAGAGAGATTCAACCCACATTTGAGAGGTTATGGCATGATTGCCTCCAAGAGGAGAGTTGCACTGCTACCAGGAGCGAGTCAACCAAAGAAGAACATTTAGCATTAGCATCAAGATTCAAGGGAAAGAAGAAAGTCACTTTCCAGAAAGACTCTTAGAGGAAGTCAAACACCAAAGGTATGTTCAAAGGCAAAAGTATTGATACATCTAAGATTAAATGCTTTAGTTGCAATAAGTTGGGTCATTTTTCTAAAGACTGCTGGTATAGGAAGAAAAATCCAAAGGAAGGGAAACATCATGCCTCAACTGTTGATGACAACGAATCCAAAAGAAAACAGAAAAGTCCTTCTAATGAAAGAGAAAATAGAAAAGAATATTACCTAGTTTATGCTTTATCCAGTACAGTTATCACATGGTCGAAAACTTGGTTAGTAGACAGTGGTGCATCAAAGCACATGACAGGGTACAAGGAGATCCTCTCAAATTTCAAGGCAAAATCTTTTGCAGAGCAGGTTGAGCTTGGGGATGACAAATGTTACAAGATAGAGGGAGTAGGCTCTATCTCCTTCAAATTGGAATCTGGGGCTAGGCTTCATGTTGATGAAGTATTATATGTTCCAGGGCTCAGGAAAAATCTACTATCAGTTGCAACCCTTGAGGACAAAGGATATTGGGTGATCTTCAAGGATAGGAAGGCACTTCTATGGGCTAAAGGTAGCCACTTGAGTACAACATAACCTATTGGGACTCGCAGAGGAGGACTGTATGTTGTGAGAGGACAGTCAGTTCAAGCATTAGCTCATGATGCGACCAACTCCAACGAGTTGTGGCATAGAAGACTTGGACATATTCATTACAAAACACTTCCAGATTTGCAGAATATGGTATGTGGCATGCCCTCTATTTCTCTTAGTAAAAATGAAATTTGTAAAGGATGCATGCTAGGTAAAAAGATAAAGAAAGCATTTCCTAGCAGTGACAACAGAGCTCAGGGCATCTTAGATCTAGTTCATTCTGATGTATGTGGTCCCATGTCATCTCCCTCACTCAGTGGTTGTTTGTATTATGCCATTTTTATTGATGATTACTCAAGAAAATGTTGGATCTATTTCCTTAAAGCAAAAAGTGACACATTTGATAAGTTCAAAGAATATAAAGCCTTTATTGAAAAGCAGACAGGGAAACACATCAGGACCCTTAGAACAAACAATGGAGGAGAGTTTGAATCTCTCCAGTTTGAGGATTTCTGCAAGGAAGCAGAAATCAAGAGACAATTGACTGTGCCATATAACCCTCAGCAAAATGGTGTTGCTGAGAGGAAAAACAGAACAATTTGTGAGGCATCGAAAGCCATGATGTTTAACCAAGATCTGCCAAATTCTTTATGGGCAGAAGCTACCTCCACTGCCGTGTATATTCAGAACAGGTGTCCACATGCTATCTTGAAGGACAAGACTCCTGAAGAGGTCTTCTCAGGGATCAAACCTGAAGTAGGGCATCTAAGGATATTTGGATGTCCTGTATACATTCATGTTCCTAAGGAGAAGAGAACAAAGATGGAACCCTCGGGCACAAAAAGGGATTTTGTGGGGTACAATGAGATCTCCAAGGCTTATAGGATATATGTACAATGTCAGAGGCAGATAGAGGTAAACAGGGATGTGACTTTCCATGAGGAAGCCGCATCCAAGAAATCCAGAGAGCTACAACAGGAATCAAAAACAATTCAACCAACTTCTCCCTCTTCTGAAAATGAAGAGTTAGATGATTAGAGGGAGGAACGTCATGAAGGGCCAAGTGATGAGCCCCTAGAACCTACTGAATAGTTGGAAAGAACTCTTGAAGAACCTCCAATGAAAAGGAAGCGAGGATGGCTTAAAGAAACATTGCAGAAAGCAGAAAAGATAGCTGCTGCCAAAGGAACTTTCAGGGAAAGTAAGAGGCCTCACAGGTTTGGAGGCTATGTTACACTGATGAGCAACATCAGTAATGCCGAACCTTCTTCATTTGAAGAAGTAGATAAATTGCAAGTATGGAAGGATGTCGTGCTTGAGGAATACGGGTCTATTCTAAAGAACAATGTCTGGGACATTGTGCCGAGGCCAAAGGACAAATCAATGGTCTCTTCCAAATGGATCTATAAGATTAAACATGCATTCGATGGGAGTGTGGAAAAGTTCAAAGCAATATTTGTAGCCAGAGGCTTCACTCAGAAAGAAGGAATTGACTACGAAGAGACTTTTTCCCCTGTAGCCAGGTATACCTCCATTCGAGTTATTATTGCATTAGCGTTAGTTCTTGGTTGGAAACTACATTAGATGGATGTAAAAACAACATTCTTGAATGGAAAGATTGAACAGGAGGTCTTTGTGGAACAACCAGATGGTTTTGTACTGCATAACAAAGACACTCATGTATGCAAGCTAAGGAAGGCCTTGTATGGTCTTAAGCAGGCTCCCAGAGTTTGGTATGATAGGATTGATGGCTTTCTTAAAAGCTTGGGCTTTCAGAAAAGTGATGTTGATGCGTACTTGTACTTCAAGGTAGGAGGGAACCAACCTGTTATACTAATCTTGTATGTTGATGATCTCTTTCTGACAAGAGATGAAGGGCTAATAGCTTGGTGTAAGAGGGAGCTAATCTCAGAATTCGAGATAAAAGACTTAGGCTTGATGCATTACTTCCTAGGGTTGGAAGTGTGGCAAAGACAGGGCGAGATATTTTTGGCATAAGGTAAATACATAGTGGATGTGTTAAAGAGGTTTGGTATGATGGATTGTAAATTCATGTCTACTTTGAAGATTACCAACCCGAGGAAGCTGCATGATTCAGATACAAGTTCAGATTTGGTGGATCCCACCATGTATAGGCAGCGGATTGGATCATTGATGTATATGATCCATACCAGGCTAGATATATGCTATGCAGAGATTGCAATGAGTCAGTTCATGGCTGAACCGAGATAGAGACACTGGGTGGAAACAAAGCACATCTTGAGATATCTCAAAGGGACCATTACCTATGGTCTGAGATATACATCCAGTGGAGGTTTATTTTTGCATGGGTATGCAGATGCTGACTGGGCAGGAAGCCCAGCGGACCGGAAGAGTACTTCCGGATATTGCTTCAATTTAGGATCTGCTATGATCTCTTGGTCAAGCAGGAAACAAGGATCCATTGCACGGAGTACAATAGAGGCTGAGTACATTGCAGCAAGTGATGCTAGCAAGGAAGAAGTATGGCTCAAAAAATTGGTTTTTGGGTTATTTGGTGACAAGCTTGAGACGACGGTGGTTCAGTGTGATAATCAAAGTTGCATAAAACTGAGAGAGAACTCGGTATTTCACGACAGGTCAAAACATATTGACATGAAGTACCACTACATTCGAGACTTGGTCCAGAGAAAAACTGTAAAGCTACAGTACATAGCCACGAGCGAGCAGGTAGTTGATATCCTGACAGAGCCATTGCAACTGAGACAGTTTGTGCAGCTGAGAGTCAAGCTTGTTGTGGCTGAGAATGACTCCCTCGCTGATAGGGAGTGTTAAATTTGGCAGCATTGACAGTCAGTCTCCAATGAGAGGCCATATGGGGCACCCTGAGGCTAGCCAGGGAGATTTGGAGAATCAACCAGTCTTGTGAGGTATTGACAAAATCCACGGGGAATGTACAACATCTGTGAGTCAAACCGAAAGTCAGGACGAACGAGATGCTATATGATCTTGTGAGTCAAGATGTAAGTCTAATGCAAAAGTCAGGGGGAATGTACAACCTCTGTGAGCATAGACAGTCTAGTGCAAAAGTGAGGGGGAACGTACAACCTCTGTGAGCATAGACAGACTAGTGCAAAAGTCAAGGGGACCGTACAACCTCTGTGAGCCTAGTCAAGCCTTGTGAGCCATAAGGAAAAGTCAAGGCATCTAGCAAAAGTTAGGTTGAACGTAAAATTCCTATGAGCTAGAAACAAACAATCTTCCTGATATTGCAAATGATGTAAATGTATTGATTTAGTGCGTTGGCATGTGTGACATTATTCACCATGAAGAAATCCAAATTGCCATGTAAAGAGTCGAGTTGAATGTGAAGGTTGAGTTGTAAAAGTCAAAATTGCATGTCTAGGTCCAAGTCAAAGTTGTCAAGTTTTTGTTGCATGTTCCATGCATGACATGCATTGCATGCATGCATAACATGTGCATGCTGAGTTAGTTTGCATGCTTTTCCAAGTCACAAGGGCGAGTTGTATTCTTAACTGAAGTGTAAATTCAAGTTCTAAATTCGAACTCAAGTGTAAAGCTGAGTTATGACTAGCATGCAAACTAATTTCTAATTCAAGCCCTGTCCTTCACCTCTCCATTCCTATATAAGCAGAGGTCGACCCTCCTTCTCATTGTGTTTTGTAGTGCGAGGGTGTGAGTACTTGTTTATTGTGCTGATGTATATCAGTATTAAAAGGCAGTGAGTGCGTGTTACAGTGCTGATATATATATCAGTGTTAGCAGGCTGCATAGATATCTGTGTTATGCAGTGTGAGGCTGTTAGGAGAGGCAACATATCAATCCAGAAAGGCAGTGTATATTTCAGTTAGGAGAGGCTGCATATCAGTCTAGAAAGGCAACATATATCTCTGTTAGGAGAGGCTGCATATCAGTCTAGAAAGGCAACATATATCTCTGTTAGGAGAGGCTGCATATCAGTCAAGAAAAGGCTGCATATATCTCTGTTTGAAAAGGCTGCATATCAGTCCAGAAAAGGCAGCAAAGCAGCACCCAGGCAGCATAGTTTCTTCCACAGTGCTGGTCGATAACAGGAGATTATATCAGCAGTCTTTCTACTCCTACAGGTCACACAATCTGGTCTAAGTCATCTTGGAAAGCTCATTTAAGAGCAGAATTTCATGGTGGATATTTGTAAGTGATTATACTTTATTAATGCAATAAAAGGAGATTGTTTGCTGGGGTTTTTCTCCCTGTATGGGGTTTCCCCAGGGTACATGTGTTGTGCTCTTGCATGCTGGTAAATTCTTATGATTATTGTTGTTTTGGTTTATGAATTATGTTAAGCTAAATTCAAAGTACAGTCAGAATTTAAAGAAGTACTTACAATATTAAATCAAGCTCAAAATGTAACAAATATAAGCAGGATAAACAAGCACAAGAAGACACAAGGATTTATCTTGGGAAAACCCCAAACCCGTGGAAAAACCCAACTAACTTTTCTTAGAGAGAATCTTTCTGATAATACAATACAACAATGAACAAGCTCTATTCACAAGTGCAAAACTGATAATGAAGAAATCTTGATACAAGAACTTATCTCTTCTCCTTGTCAAACCCTAGCGAGGGTAGTTGAGGCACCACACAATACTAGCGCAACTCTACTAGAGATAGCGCACAAGAGAAATCACCAAGGACCACCAAGAAACCCCAGTTGCTGTAGTAGCTGCATCTTCTTCTTGCCTCAGACTTGCGCCTTTTTCCTGAGTGAGATAACTGTGTGAATGAGTGATCAAATGAGCAAGGCGTCACTTTATTTATAGTCTTCAAGTCACTTAGCTTGCGCTGACTTCTCTTCCCGGAATTCTATTTTTACTTTATTTTTTCCCGTGGGCCGACTTCTCTTCCTGGAAATTCTATTTCCTTTTTATTCTTTTCCTGTGGGCTGACTTCTTTTCCGGGGTGTTCTTCAACTGTTCAATGATCTTCCTTTGACTTCTTGGAATCTTCTTCTTCTCTAAAAAAAGTTGTCCAGGAGGGAATACCTCCCGCTGCTACCAAAACATCGACAGTTCTCTAGAGGTGGTTAGGGTGCTATTTGTTCCAGAGATGAAGGTTAATTTTCTCTCTGTAGCAGCTCTGGCGGATATGGGGTATGCAGTCATGTTTGAGGATGGACAGGTGCTCATATGTTCAGAGGGAGCGACCTTGGATGCAACAATGAGGCTTGGTATCAGGGAGGGTATGATGTACAGGGTGCTGGGATAGTCAGTAGTGGGGTCCAAGGGGATCTTGAATCAAAGATCAGTGTCAGTGGTTGGGTCTTGTGGACGAGTGGCTTCATCCAAGACTGCTAAGTCTGTCATCTAGTATGACATGACATTGATGGATGAGCAGAGCAGGATATTAGATTAGAGTGCAATAGAGGTAGCAGGAGGGTCTTCCAGTTCAGAGGGAGCAGCTATAGAAACAACAAATTTGGTGGGGTCAGAGATTGATCCAAGTGGAGACATCTTCCTCGCTAAGAGGGAGTGTTAGTTTTTGTAGTTCGGTAAGTGTCTCAACCCTAGAAGAAGAAATCGGCGTTTAAACGCCAAAAAGCGGATAAAGCGCGAGTTTTTCAAGGTGCCGATTTTTACTAAAAAAAAACGCGCGATTTTTAAGACTTTGAAAAAAGCGCGCGTTTTTCAAAAAAGCGGCAAAAACTCGGGAAAAAGCGCGTTTTTTACCCAAAACTCGGCTGGGTCGTTCGTTTTCTCCTTTATCTTTAGGGTCCCAGAAACCTAAAACCCTCTAAACCCCCCTAAAACCTAAAACCTAAGTAACAAGGTGGAGTTGTAAGGTGTTTTGGTGTGCAGCTGAGGGTAGTAATTAATGGTAATGTTAAATTCTTAAAGTAAAAGTGACATTCTCC